>JBBPBX010034756.1:0-12429 GCA_038048925.1 Garcialebias charrua
AAGTTACTTAAGCCTGCTCTCTGCCATTGGGCAAAGACAGGATCTAATTTGGATGGCAAGAAAACATGGTTATCACATATGGGACTATAGATAGAGAAGTTTGTCATATTGAAGTGTTGTCTAAATTGTGACCATATTTTTAGTGTAGAGATTACAACTGGGCATGTAGAATATTGTTTAGGAGAGAGAGGAAGCTTTGAGGCAACTAATGCAGGGAATGATGATGGCTTACATGTGTTCAGTTCTAATTGGCACCAGCCAACATCTGGTTGTTGTAACAAACAGACTACTTTTTGTAGGTTTGCTGCCCAGTAATAATACAATAGGTTAGGTAGAGCCAAACCCCCGTCTTCCTTTTGTCTCTGAAGGAAACGCCCGCTAATTCTGGGGTGTTTGTTATTCCAGATGAACGAGGACAGCTGTTTATCAATAAGTTTAAAAAATGATTTGGGGAGAAAGATCGGAATACTTTGAAATAAATACATAAATCTAGGCAAGATATTCATTTTAATACATGCAACTTTGCCAGCTAGCGATAAATTTAAGACACTCCACTTCTGGAGATCGCGTTTAAGATTATTGAGCAGAGGGGTGAAATTTTTTTCAAACAGATCAGGAAAAGAACGTGTCACGTTGATTCCCAAGTATTTGAAACCTGTTCTAGAGAGAGGGAAGGGCAAATCAGTTTCTGTAATTTGGAGTGCAGAGTTATTGATTGGGAAACATTCACTCTTTAAGAAGTTCAACTTATATCCTGAAAATTTACCAAAACGGTTTAGTAAACTCACGATGCTGGAGATAGATGATACCGGGTCAGAGATGTAGAGCAATAAGTCATCTGCATATAGGGACAGCCGATGTTCCAGTTGCTTTCTATAAATACCCTTAAAGTCCAGTGAGGTCTTAAGCATAATTGAAAGTGGTTCAATAGCTAAAACGAAAAGAAGCGGGCTAAGAGGGCAACCTTGCCGGGTACCTCTAGATAAAGTGAAGGGCCTAGACCTCGTTCTATTAGTGATTATGTTTGCTTTGGGTGATGTGTATAACAGCTGTACCCATGATATAAATTTATGCCCAAACCCAAACCTAGCCAATACTGTAAATAAGTAAGGCCACTCGACTCGGTCGAATGCCTTCTCCGCGTCGAGAGAAACCACAACCTCAGGGGTCTCTCCCGGTGAAGGGGCATGAATAACACCAATAAGCCTACGTATATTAGAAAAAGAGTGACGACCTCTCATGAACCCGGTTTGATCCGAGGAGATTATATCTGTCATGACCGCGTCCAGTCTCAAGGCCAAAAGTTTAGCTAAAATTTTAACGTCTCCATTAAGGAGTGATATAGGCCTGTAGGAAGCGCAGTCCGTCGGACTTTTACCATGTTTTAATAAAAGTGTGATATTAGCTTCTGTAAGGGTCTGTGGCAAGTTTCCATTCTCCAATGAGTTGTTAAACATTTCAAGTAAAAGAGGTGCTAATTTTGATGAAAATTTTTTATAGAATTCAATTGGAAAGCCATCTGGTCCAGGGGTCTTGCCACTTTGCAATGCTGAAATAGAGTTGATAACTTCAGTAAGAGTGAGGGGCCTATCCACATCCCTTTTCTTATCTAGATCTATAGCAGGGATATTCAAGTCGTCTAGAAAATCTTTCATGTCTGAATTATCCTCTGGAAATTGTGAGGAGTATAAATCAGAATAAAATTTTTCAAAGACTTGGTTTATTTCAGCTGGATCAACAGTTTGCTCTGTAGCGGACTTTTGAATCTGTGGTATGAGCTGTGCCGCTGACCGACTTTTGAGTTGGTGGGCCAAAAGGCGGCCCGCCCTCTCACCGTGTTCGTATATGAAGCCTCGGGATCTAAGCAGGGATTGTTCAACATCCTGCGTTGAGATAAGGTTATATTGCATTTGTAGACATAGTCTCTCTTTATATAGCTCGGGGGAGGGTGATATAGAGTGCCTACGGTCCAGTTCTAATATAGAACTAATAAGTTGGTTCTGCCTTGCTTTTCTAATTTTGTTGCGTGTAGCAGTGTAAGATATTATTTCACCTCTGATTACCACTTTTAATGTTTCCCACAGGATAGAGGGAGACACCGAGTCTGATTTGTTTTCTAGCAAAAAATTATCTATCACAGTAGACATCAATTCAAAAAATGTATCATCTGCTAACAAAGTTGAGTCAAGTCTCCACATGGGGCGGTGAGCTTGATTAAGTGATAAGGCTAAATCCAATATAACTGGGGAGTGATCAGACTCTACGATAGCAGAATATTCACTTTTCTTGACAGAGGGTAACAGAGATTTATCAATAAAAAAATAATCAATCCTTGAATATGACTGATGGACATGTGAAAAGAAAGAAAACTCCCTACTATCTGGAAACAAAAAGCGCCAAGGGTCAATGCAGCCCGACTCCTTCATGAATACTCCTAAGGCCTGGGCCATCTTTGATGGGGATGTCGAACTTGAGCTTGATCGGTCTAGGGTTGGATCCATTACACAGTTCATATCACCACCCAAAATCAGGCGGTGAGAGTTCATGTTAGGTAGAGCAGATATTAACCCAGACACAAAGGCGGGGTCGTCCCAGTTAGGAGCATATATGCAAGCAAGTGTAACCTGAGTATCATATAGAGAACCAGATACTATAACATATCTACCCTGTGGGTCTGATATGGACTCGCTTAAAGTAAACTGTATATTTTTGTGTATCAATATTGCTGTCCCTCTGGCTTTTGTGTTAAATTGTGAATGGTAAACTTGTCCCACCCATGGCTTCTTAAGTTTTATATGATCTGTAGAAATCAAATGAGTTTCCTGTAAAAATGCAATTTCAGTTTTTAGTTTTTTAAGGTGAGCAAAAATTTTTGCCCGTTTCACTGGTCCTCTCATGCCCTTCACATTCCAGCTGGTAAAACGAACCATTGAGGCCCCCCCTCTCATATTACTGTTACATATGTCAGCCATAACAATCTAATTTTATACGTGTTCCGGCCCGACAGCCCCACCCGGCAGCACATGTCCACTTATCCACGGTATACAAACTTGAGAAAAAAATCAAATAAAAAAAACAACACAAATCACAAATGTGAAAGGAAAATGCAGCACTAAACCCAACCCTTATTAGAACCCACCCCGACTGAGTCTTCACTTCTCTTGACGAAGCCAACTGCTGTCCCCTAAATACCCGATAGGTCCTCCGATAGGCCATACACACAGTCCCAAACTAACTGTAGAAGGTTCCCAATAAACTTAACATGCAGGAGTTACACACTAAAGTATCAGTAATAATAAATAATGGGTAATTAAGCTCCACAGGGCACCTATACAATGACCCACATCACTATAGATGTGAGTTTTTAGGCTAAAGTACACTAATTTAAATTAAATTATGACGGCCAGCAGCAGACACTAGAACTAGAGAACCAACAATTAAACCTTTAACATATAATTTTTAATTTCTGACCGTAAGTAGGTGGTAAACAAAGCAACAGAAGTAGCAAAAATAGTAATAATATCAATAAAATCAAATAATAGTAACAATAAAGGGTCTATTCGTTTGCATGTAAACATGGCACAAACATACTCACAAATGTATAGATTTATGTCCTTGTGAGAGAGAAAAAAAAACAAAAAAAAAACGGTATATCCATTTGAAGTTGAGTGTTGTCCAGTCATTTAAAGCAGAGTGTGCAAATGCAACTCCCAACTCAATAAAAATAAATAAATAAACATTTTTTTTTTTTTTTATTATTATTACTTTACTTTTTATTTTACTTTTATTTTCTTTCTACTATTTAGTAACCTCTTTCCTCATTCTCGGATGATTTTACCCTCTTTTTACGTCCTCTCCATCCATGCTGCACTCTGAGCACCCCCTGCCGTCCCCCAAGTCTGCTTGTCAGAAGTTTGTTTACTTTGCGACACAACTGTCGTAAAAAGCCTGGGCTTCCCCCGGCGTTTCAAACAGATGGGTTTCCCCTTTAAACGTGACTTTAAGACGGGCAGGGAAAAGAAGACGAAACGACACACCTCTCTTGTAGAATGCTCCTTTAACGTCGTTGAACGCCGACCTTTTCTTTGCAAGAGTGACGCTAAGATCTGGATATATTCTGAGAGTGATTCCTTGATACTTTATTTCGTGTTGCCTGGACCATCTTAAAGCGACTTCCTTCTCCCGATATCGATGGAATGCAACGATGAAGGGCCGCGGTGGTCGTCCTGCTGCGGGCTTGGGTCCAGCTGTGCGGTGCGCGCGTTCCAATTCCGGGGGAGAAGGAAATGTGTCGTCTCCCATAACATCCTTTAGCAGCTCGGAGATAAACTTGGTTGGATCCTGGCCGTCTTCACTGCCTTCAGGTATGTTAAGCACGCGTAAGTTTGATCTCCGAGATCGATTTTCCAGGCTTTCCAGGCGTTCGAGTAAGGTTGCGTTTTGGGCTTGTAGAGTTTTAACGACAGCCTCAGTTTCACATAAACGTTTAAAATTGTCGCCTGCCAGGGTTTCAGCTGCCACAAGACGGCCCTGAAAGGAGCCAACTTCGTCACGTAGTCCGTCCATCGATGCTTGTAGAGGCCGAATCGATTCTTGAATTAGTGCGGCCACATCCTCCTTAAAGTTGTTCCGCTGCTTAGATAGTTCTATAACCAGCTGAGACATGGAAACAGAGTCTCCACAATCACTTTCGCCAGGTGAAACAGTGTCAGAGGAGTCCGTGGCCATTGAGGCTACTTTACTAGCCAGGGTATTCGCACGCCTGGTTGAAGGCTTTTGTTTAGTGTTGTCACTGGCCATCATAACTCAAGTGTACAGAAACTGTGCTTCTGTCAGTCCAGTGCTTGAAGGAGGTATGTAACTCCAGTTTTTAAAGTAGTTTAAAGAAAGTTAGTCGGGAGCTCCTTCAACCTGCTTCCTCCTTCTACATCACCAAACCGGAAGTCTGTACAAACATTTCTAAGTTTGAATAACACACACACCTCCTAAGCGCCTGTTTTGTAAACGTGCCCATATAAGAAATCCCTTGAGTCTCTTTTCCAAGGTAGACCTGAAAAGGGACTGATCTAAGATTGAAGTTGATGTACGACTCTATCGCCACTGCATCTTTGCAGAGCATCTGGCCAATATGCCACTTGAAATGAACCATAAACTCCGCCCACCTGGCGACCTGCTTTGTCAGCCGGCTGGTAAATGGTGTGCGGCCAGTTATGGAATTATTTCATGGATTTATTTCAGCACCTCAGTTTTCCTTTAGAGAAAAGTGTAATTTTAAAGGTGCTATGTGTAACTTTCTGTAGAGCACAGAACTTAGAAATATTTTCAACAGGCAAAGCATTCTGATCCCTCCCCCTCAGAGCCATATATGGCTCTGCCCCCCTTGCTCTGCTGAAATTCAAATTCAAGCTCTGTTTTTATTGGCTGATTCAAATTCAAGCTCTGTTTTTATTGGCTGGTTAACGGCGGGTCACTCTGTGTTTTTAGTGTTTTTATAAATGCTGATAGAGAAGCAAGGGGACTATAGTTTTTTTCAGAGATTACTTTGTCTAACACCAGTCTGTCAGTAGATAGTGACAGAGTGAAGAAATATGTTAAAAATATAATGTTAGAAAAGTTACAGACTGCACTACAAAGTTACATAGTGCAGCTTTAATGCAACTTCTTTGAAAAATTTGAACCATATAGTATAGATTTTATGTAATTGACACAGGAGCATTGCTTCAGTTTGTTATAGTGGAAAAAAGTGCAAAGCTCTCGATTTACTGGCCTACTGTATATTCCAACCCTCACCTATGGAGGTATGAACCAGGACTGAAAGAATAAGATACAACCATATGGCGTGAGGGGGTGGAGTATGCTCCTCTGCATCAAAAGTATCAGTTGAGGTGGATCAAGCATCTGATTAGGATGCCTCCTGGATGCCTCTTTGGAGGTTTTCCAGGCATGTCCCACTGGGATGAGACCCTGGGCAGGCCCAGAACTTGCTGAAGGGATCAGGCCTGAGAATCCTGTCTGGCCTAGGAATGCCTTGGGCTCTCCCAGAAGGAGCTTCAGAGTGTCCCTGAGGAAGGAGATGTCAAGGTTTCTCTCCTCTATTGACTCTGAGACCAGACAATGAATAAGTGGTAGAAGATGGATAACCCTCTCATACACACACTATACAATACGTAACAGAAAGTCCTTTAAAAAAAATTTTTTTTTTAAATTTCTCCACATTTACAACAAATAAGCAAAATTAATAAAATAGGTAAATGCGATGGAATAATTTACTTAGTCAATTGTTCTAAAAATGCCTTAAAGTTTTTAGAAAGTTTGGCAAAAAGGAAGTTACCGTACTTATTGAGATAAGTGTTAGTTACAGCTTAACATTTGGGAGAACCACTGGTTAAACCAGTGGTTCTCCCAAATGTTGAGAATCAGTGTTGAGAACAACTGGTCCTCCCACAGACCAAAAAACATGCATGTTAGGCTAATTGGTAACTGTAAATTGCCCCTACTGTGAGAGTGAATGGTTGTTTGGCTCTATGTGTCCCTGTGATGAACTTGGAACATGTCCAGGGAGTCCCACCCGCCTCTTGCACAATGACTGCTGGGTATGGGGAACCAGTGATCCCCGTGACCCAGAATGGAAGAAGTGGGTAAAGATAATGGATGGATGAATCAACAAACTTCTGCAAAACTTGAAGTAATTTAACCACTGAATCAGACGTGCTGGAGCACAGAAACAACTAAAACATGCAGGGCAGTGTTCCTCAAGGACCAGGGTTGGGAAACTACACCTTTCTAAATAAATGAATTAAAGTCCCAGATTCTTCCTGTAAAAAATAAAAATAAAATTAAAAACAACTCAAAACTAATTTCTACTGGTACAGCTAAGCTCCAGAGTTTTATTTTCAAGTGTACTGCCTTGTAATTGCTGTGTCACAGAAAGATGATTAACAATTAAAATGATTCCTACTGGTGTGCATCTGTAGCTCCCGTGTGTGCCCTTTTCAAACCACAGGGTGGTGGAGTTCACATCACTGAGGCCTAAAGGACCACCTGTTGAAATCCTATTAACAATTCAGGCACCAACTGTCAAATGAACTCAGCAGGAAGAAGAAGAAAAAAACGACATGGCATGTATTAATTGGAGAGTTCAGCAGTCCATGACAATGGGGACAGAAGGGAACAGGAAGAAGCATGCAAACTATTTTCTGAGCCTGCCAAATAAAAAATTGCAACCAACGAGTCTAAAATCTCACAATAACATGACGTAATAAGCTGCTTCAGCCTGTTGCCATCAGGGAGGAGACTGAGAAGTCTCCAGGCTCGAACCAGCAGACTGAGAGACAGTTCTGTTCATCAGGCAGTCAGGATGCTAAACACTCTGCCTGCTCTGCCCCCCCTCCCATTTGAACTGCCTTAACACTAAAAACTTTCTCACACATTACCACACAACACAAAGATTTTAACACTGGACTCTGTGTCATCAAACGGGTTATTCACTAAACTCTCGGTCATGTGCTCATTCAGTTTGCACTACTTCTCATATTTGCACTAATGTTTGTATTACATCACTGCCTATAGTCATAATACTGTTTACATTCTCTGTTTACATACTACTGGTTACATTCAATGTTTACATTTATTAATACTGTTTACATTTATTACTACTGTTTACATTTATACACTACTTTTATATCTACACTACTGCTGATACATATACAGTATTCTCTGACGAGCCTTATTTAAGGATGCCCAATGTGCCTTACTGCATATGCCACTTTTGCCTCTATAACAACATCAACTACTACCTCATACATATACTGTGTACATTAACTCATATGCTGCTTTGCCACTTTGCAAATGTCAATGCTAGAACCTTTAGTTTATTTTATAGTTATACTTTTTATACTTTTTCTATACTAGTATGCAAAAACTCAGGACAGTATTATGTTCATTAAATGTTTAGTGTTTTAGTTTTAGTTTTAGAGTTGGTGTAAATTTTCATACTCTTGTACCACTATGCAAAAACTCAGGACAGTGTTACAGCTTTACTATTTTATGCTTATGTCTATTATTATATGTTTCAGTGTTTCAATGTTTAAATAGTTACTGTTGCACCGAGGGACTGAGAGAAACGCAATTTCAATTATGTGTATGTCCTGTACATATTGCAGTTCTGACAATAAAGTTGACTTTGATTTGATCTAATTTACGGTATCAGTACAGTATACTGTAGTCAGTTCTTGAAATCAAAGGCTACTGCATACGTAGGACACTGAAGAAGTATAAAGTCCTGCATGAACATTCTATGCTAAAATAAAACAATTTTTACTCAAATTATGTCGCTTAAAAATAATAAATTGCTCGATGATACTACATATTGTCCTAATGCATGCTTGCTCAATAGTCCAGACTGAAGATTTATTTTAGATAAAAGACGAAACGTTTCAACAAATAAGAGTCCGTGTCCAGAGGACCTGACTCAACCTTGTTAGTACACATGCAAAAGTGGTATCTTTAATAAATTTCATAATATTCCATTTCCTATGGCAGCTGATTCATTTAGAAATAATTTATCTCTCTCACACATGTACCCCATGAGCTAAAATTAGATCAAATTCATGGGGACCGTCAGACACAAATTTGTTTTTTCAAATTTGTTTTTTCATCAATTCGACTTCTCGCTGCCAGCTGAGGAAAGTTAATTAAAGCTGAAATAATTATGTTTGTATGAATCTTTGTAACAAGCCCAGGAAGGTAATTGTTTTTAAAAGAATAATTTTAGGATCTGTGAAATTCCCATTTGAGACAGAGTCTTGCAGTGTGTGCAGAAAACACTTTATTTATATCCAACACACACAGTACCGTTTGCTAAATGTCCTGGAGAAAAAGAAGACGATAGTTAGTCTTTACTTTGAAATAAGCAGTGCGTTTGATAGATTACAGGTAGTCCCCGACTTACGAGCGAGTTCCGTTACAACGAGGCGCTCGTAACACGGAAATCTCGTAATTTGGAACGGCCGCCACGTGTCTCGTAAGTCCGGAATTTCGCTCGTAAGTTGGAACGGTTTTGCTAGCGCGACTACAAACACTCGTTTTTCATCGAAAAACTGCTTATAAGTGCATAAAAATGATCGGAAACGTGTGTCCACATGTTTAGCTAACGAACTGTGGTGAAAAAAACACAGAAAAACTCAGTATTTTTTGCGTTTTTTCCAAAAATTTGCCAGCTCGTAAGTCTGGATCCTCGTAAGTTAGAGCGCTCGTAAGTCGGGGACTACCTGTAACGTGTTGGTGGTTGGTTAATTTTTTTATAAATCTTAATAATCATACCTGGTTGAATTATGTTAAATATTTTTCTTTTATTCTTACTATAATATATGTATGTAGGCATTCCTGCAACAAACTAACCATGAATCTAGAAAAGCATACACAATATTACTCTGTTTGTGCCGTGTTTCATCGTGTTCAGTGTCATTAGGGCTGTGATCAGTCTTATATCGGGGAAACTAAACAGCCACTGGCCAAAAGGATGGCCCAGCACAGAAGATCAACATCATCAGGTCAGGACTCTGCGGCCTACACTCATATCCAGGCCAGCGGTCACTCTTTCAGGGATGAAGATGTTCACATCCTTGATAGAGAGGAACGATGGTTTGAGAGAGGAGTAAAGGAGGCCATCTTTGTGAAAAGAAACCATCCATCATTAAACAGGGGTGGAGGCCTCCTCAACTGTCCCCCTCTTACAATGCTGTTATTGCTAGTATCACTCAGCCCTCTGTGAATAGCAAACAACCATCAGGGTGCTAACGATCCATCGTTAGGCTGATGGTCCTCCTTGATCATGTGAGCAGCTGGTTTCGGCTGTCATCAGCCAACTGGTTGATCCACTGTGAGAGGGTGCTATTTATAAGACTGAGCTGAATACAGCATCTCAGACTGAGGAAGTCTTTCGGACAAAAGACGAAACGTTTCTACAAATTTTTTTTTGCTTTGCTTTGTTTTGTTTTTTGAATGTCCAGAGGACCAGACTTAGCTTTTTTAGATTTTTCTACCTGGATTATTGAGCATGCATCAGGGTAACCATGAATCCATATAACAATAAATTGGTTTGTACCTAATCCTCTCCGATGGTGACAACTGTCTTTTACCCCTTCCTTCCTTCCACAGTTTGTTTATGTTGCCATGCTCCCCTCATTGTCTATCTCCATGTTCAGTTCAGTGTTGCCTGTCACCCATCCTCAGCGTACCTTGTTCTGATTCCTGACCACGAACCTCAGCCCTGTTTCTCGACTCCTTGCCCTTTCTGGATTTGTCCGCTACATCTACCACAGTACCGACCTCATCTTTCTCCTCCTTCGACTACGCCATTGGATCACGTCCTCTTTCAGGTATCGGCTCGCTGATCTTCTGTTTATGACCCCAGCAACGTTTACTGGACCGTGTCTCTGGATCTGCCCTACACGGACCACGGTGTGCTCTCCTGCTGCAGCTCTCACTGCACAAGTGACGTCACCCGGTTCAGCGCTTCTTCAGCTCTTGCCCCACCACAGACTGAGAAGGTTTACTTATTCACAGCAAGTCTCAAAACTCCTCCCTCTCTTCATAGTCCCTAACCTGTCTCTCTAGAGACTGGACCCTAACCTCCACCAGAAGCTGCGCTAAAAAGAAACCGTTCCTGAGTTTGGTGTTGTGCTGATCCAAATACAGGTTCCTGTCAACAACAGTCAAATTAGACAAACCTTTTATTTTTCTGCAGATAATCAAAGTATTCATGCTTACACATAGAACAAGCATTTTTGACACGTATGTTATGTTCGTTGACCTGGCACATCTGAAAATAAGAATTTTCTTTAGGTTTAAAGCCCCACTGACATGATTTTTTAATCTTCATAAAATTGCTCAAAATATATACCTTTTATCATTTAAATATGTTCATTTTTGCAAACAAAATGCTAAATCACTTTATTTTGCTTTAAAAGTGATTTTGAACTTCAAGCCGTGTTTAATCATGGGAAATCCAATAACACACGAACGCACCATCTGTGACGTAACACTGGGCAGAGGGCTCTGGTCTCTTTAATAGCGGACCATTTAAAAACACGATGAATTTAGCAATCTATGTGAAGATTTGAGCTATTTGTCTTCAGTTTGGGAAGCAGAAAATAGTTTGGATGATGGAACAAGAAACAACAGGATCTAATTTAGGTCTGATGCTGTATCAGACTTACCTTCATGTCTAGCTGCTCATACCTACGCACTGTGACAAGCCCAGAGCTCTGCCCGGTGTGACATCACAGATGGTGCGTTCGGGTGTAATCAGATTTCCCATGATTAAACACGGCTTGAAGTTCAAAATCACTTTTAAAGCAAAATTAAAGGTGAACTATGTAATTTCAGCAGGACCCTGGGACTTAGAAAAATTTCCAGCAGGTAAAAGCAGTCTGCTCCCTCCCCTCAGAGCCATATATGACTCTGAGGAGGAGCCACAGTCCGTTCTCTATTGGACTTGAGTTCTGCAGCTCCGCCCCCTGCTGTGTGCCCGCTCGGAGCGCTTCAATATTCTGTGATTATATGTTAATAAAACATTTAAAAAATATAATAAAACCACAGAGCACTTGTCCAATTACACAAAAACCAGCAGAAATCATCAGAGCTTCATGAGGCAACGTTGGACATGATTTAATTCGCTCGTGACTTCCTCTTTCTGTCAGTGCAGCTCTGGAATGCTCCGCCCCCACTACATGTCCTGTCTGCGCAGCGAAGTTCTGTGATTATATGTTAATAAAACTTTTTTAAAATTATAATAAAACCATGGAGCACTTGTCCAACAACACAAAAACCAGCAGAAATCATCAGAGCTTCATGAGGCAACGTTGGACATGATTTAATTCGCTCGTGACTTCCTCTTTCTGTTAGTGCAGCTCTGGAATGCTCCGCCCCCACTACATGTCCTGTCTGCGCGGCGAAGTTCTGTGATTATATGTTAATAAAACTTTTTTTAAATTATAATAAAACCATGGAGCACTTGTCCAACAACACAAAAACCAGCAGAAATCAGCAGAGGTTCACGAAGCAACGCTGGACATGATTTAATTCGCTCGTGACTTCCTCATGTCTGTCAGTTGATGTCTGGAATGTCTGGAATGTTCCGCCCCCACTACATGTCCTGTGGCAGACGCTGCGAAGTTCTGTGTTTATATGATAATATAACGGTTTAAAAAATATAATAAAACCATGAATCACTCGTCCAACAACACAAAAATACCCTGAAATCAGCAGAGCTTCACCAGCCACTTTGGACATGATTTAATTTGCTCGTGAGTCGTGACAAATCAATTTCCTCATTCCTATGAGTGAAGGATGAAGCGATCACTTGACTTTTGGCAAAAAAAAACAAAATAAAAGTCCATCTCTGGGATGAAGAAGGGATATTTAATA
>JBBPBX010034756.1:12481-32426 GCA_038048925.1 Garcialebias charrua
TGATTAAACACGGCTTGAAGTTCAAAATCACTTTTAAAGCAAAATTAAAGGTGAACTATGTAATTTCAGCAGGACCCTGGGACTTAGAAAAATTTCCAGCAGGTAAAAGCAGTCTGCTCCCTCCCCTCAGAGCCATATATGACTCTGAGGAGGAGCCACAGTCCGTTCTCTATTGGACTTGAGTTCTGCAGCTCCGCCCCCTGCTGTGTGCCCGCTCGGAGCGCTTCAATATTCTGTGATTATATGTTAATAAAACATTTAAAAAATATAATAAAACCACAGAGCACTTGTCCAATTACACAAAAACCAGCAGAAATCATCAGAGCTTCATGAGGCAACGTTGGACATGATTTAATTCGCTCGTGACTTCCTCTTTCTGTCAGTGCAGCTCTGGAATGCTCCGCCCCCACTACATGTCCTGTCTGCGCAGCGAAGTTCTGTGATTATATGTTAATAAAACTTTTTTAAAATTATAATAAAACCATGGAGCACTTGTCCAACAACACAAAAACCAGCAGAAATCATCAGAGCTTCATGAGGCAACGTTGGACATGATTTAATTCGCTCGTGACTTCCTCTTTCTGTTAGTGCAGCTCTGGAATGCTCCGCCCCCACTACATGTCCTGTCTGCACGGCGAAGTTCTGTGATTATATGTTAATAAAACTTTTTTTAAATTATAATAAAACCATGGAGCACTTGTCCAACAACACAAAAACCAGCAGAAATCAGCAGAGGTTCACGAAGCAACGCTGGACATGATTTAATTCGCTCGTGACTTCCTCATGTCTGTCAGTTGATGTCTGGAATGTCTGGAATGTTCCGCCCCCACTACATGTCCTGTGGCAGACGCTGCGAAGTTCTGTGTTTATATGATAATATAACGGTTTAAAAAATATAATAAAACCATGAATCACTCGTCCAACAACACAAAAATACCCTGAAATCAGCAGAGCTTCACCAGCCACTTTGGACATGATTTAATTTGCTCGTGAGTCGTGACAAATCAATTTCCTCATTCCTGTGAGTGAAGGATGAAGCGATCACTTGACTTTTGGCAAAAAAACAAAATAAAAGTCCAGCTCTGGGATGAAGAAGGGATATTTAATACATTTGTGTCACATACAAAACAGTCCTGCATCGCTTTGCAATCCTTTGAATGAGAACGAGCCGCGGCGCTGAGGCTGGGACAGGCGGGGGCGTGGGTTGGGGCGTGACAAACAACTCTGTTTTTATTGGCTGGTCATTGTCCGGGTCACTCTGTGTTTTTAGTGTTTTTATAAATGCTGATAGAGAAGCAAGGGGACTATAGTTTTTTTCAGAGATTACTTTGTCTAACATCAGTCTGTCAGTAGATAGTGACAGAGTGAAGAAATATGTTAAAAATATATTGTTAGAAAAGTTACAGACTACATTACAAAGTTACATAGTACAGCTTTAAAGTGATTTATCATTTTGTTTGCATAAAGGAACATATTTAAATGATAAAATATATATATATTGAGCAATTTTATGAATAGTAAAAAAATCATGTCGGTGGACCTTTAAGTAGTTCAAGAATAATTACACTGATGTATTTGCCTGTCAGCTGGAGATGAGCTTTACATTTTACTTGTAGCATAACAATCCCTTTTTAAGCTTTTATATAAAATGCAGCATTCAGTTTAACCATTAAGTTGCAGATGGGAACAGTTCAAAACAGAAAAAAAAAACGATTGAAGTTTGTTTTTCCTCATTCTTTTAGCTCAGACGGTGCAGCTCATTATCGATGAAAAGAGAAAATGTTAGACTGCAGTATTTGTTAACAACAAAATCTATCAAATTGTACAGATGAGAAGCCAAAAACACACTGCTGCCAATTACTGTGACTACGGTAGTTCAAGGACATGTTACCATTAATATGTGCATGTTGGAGTTGTGGGTAAAATGCATTTAACACATTCAGCGGCAGTCAGATTAATGACATCAGTGCAAGTGCATAAAGAGTTATGACAAAAATATAGATTTTCTAACGTCTACGTGGTGAAATGAAACTTATCTGCCACTGACTAGTTAAAGTTCACATTTAAAAAGGTTAAATTCCCACAATATTCTGGAAGATGTGTCCCACAGGACCATATTATCACCAGGTCATTTATACTCATCTTTTGAGCAATAAAAGGAGAAGAAACTATTTAAAGTGAACATGAAGCTTCCACAGAAGCCTGTCAATGATTCATTAACTAAAATTAAGTGCACCAAAGCAGTGAAATACCTAATCCATGCAGGGTAGTGGGTCTCTAGATACACTAGAATAAAGCAAACAATTTTTTTTACGATATAGAAGTACAGTATCATTGAACTTTTAATACATTACTTATACCAAAAGCATTAACTGCAAATATAATAAACATTTTAAAAAAATCTTAAAGGTCCACTGACATGATTTTTTTTACTATTCATAAAATTGCTCAATATATATACTGTATATATATTATCATTTAAATATGTTCGTTTTTGCAAACAAAATGATAAATCACTTTAATTTTGCTTTAAAAGTGATTTTGAACTTCAAGCCGTGTTTAATCATGGGAAATCCGATTACACACGAACGCACCATCTGTGACGTAGTGAGAGGCAGAGGGCTCTGGTCTCTTTAATAGCGGACAATTTAAAACCCGACGAATTTATCAATCTATGTGAAGATTTGAGCTATTTGTCTTCATTTTGGGAAGCAGAAAATAGTTTGGGTGATGGAACAAGAAACAACAGGATCTAATTTAGGTCTGATGCTGTATCAGACTTACCTTCATGTGGAGCTGCTCACACCCGCGCACTGTGACAAGCCCAGAGCTCTGCCTCACACTCTGCACACTACGTCACAGATGGTGCGTTCGCGTGTACCGGTAATCGGATTTCCCATGATTAACCACGGCTTGAAGTTCAAAATCATTTTTAAAGCAAAATTAAAGTGATTTATCATTTTGTTTGCAAAAATGAACATATTTAATATTTTGAGCAATTTTATGAAAATTCAAAAATCTTGTCAGTGGGGCTTTAACCTTGAATTAACAACTCTGAGTACTGTAAGTCCTTTTATACCGTTAAACATTTTATGCTATTTGATGATGGTCCTACAATATGTTCCTGAAACAGATTTTATCTGATCATGTGCATCTTTATGTTTTTACCTTGAATTGACACTAATAATGCAACCCCATTTGTAATTTGTTAATAAATGTGGCACTTTATACAGTGAGGAAAATAAGTATTTGAACACCCTGCGACTTTGCAAGTTCTCCCACTTAGAAATCATGGAGGGGTCTGAAATTTTCATCTTAGGTGCATGTCCACTGTGAGAGACATAATCTAAAAAACAAAAATAATAAGCTGGAAATTACAATGTATGATTTTTTAAATATAATTTATTTGTGCGTTACTGCTGCAAATAAGTATTTGAACACCTGCCAATCAGCAACAATTCTGGCCCTCAAAGACCTGTTAGTCCACATCCACTCCACTTATTATTCTAAATTAGAAGCACCTGTTTGAGGTCGTTAGCTGCATAAAGACACTTGTCCACCTCACACAATCAGTAAAGGCCCCGGCAGAGCTCTGCGTAAGGCAGTACGCCGCTGTACGCCGTACGTACGCAGAGGCACAAGCGTAGCCCCGCAGGGCACTAACGCGCAAAGCTCAAATTTTACGACCGTGTACGCGAGGCGCGTTGTCTCACAATAAACTGCCCGGCGCCGGACTGTTTTGTATGAGACACAAATGTATTAAATTCTCCTTCTTCATTCCTGATCTGGACTTTTCTTTAGTTTTTTTTGCCAAAAGTCAAGTTATCACTTCCTCCTCCGTTCACTCCATGACTGAAATGATGAGAAATGAATGAATTTGTCACAAGCGAATTAAACTCGGGTCCTACCTGGCTGCGCGAGGTTCTAAATATTTCCTGGTGGGCTGTGGGCTGCAGGACCAGCGCTCCCCGTTTTTATTTTTTAGAACTTTTTATTAACATATAAAGTTGCTTTTATTCTATTTTCAGTGATTTATTGTACCGGTTTTTATATTTTCTGTCCTGTTAAAGTGCGACTAAACCCAAAATTAACTTTTTTTTAGCTGATAAACTCCCTAGAATGTGTTTAAAATGTTATCTAGCACTATGGCTGTGTTTATTCTCACATAATTGTGCATATCTGTGTAAATTGGCAATATTTGGCAATATTTGGTCTAAAAATGTGTTTACGGTAGTTCTATGGGTTGAACTGGTGGATTACACCTTAATTTTCTTATTTGTGCAAACGCTCATGTGTGACATGTCTGCTCATGTGTGATGTCACACAGGTGGTTCAAGCAGAGCCAATCCCCTGCAGAGATGAGAAGTGCATACCTTATATGGAAGTGCTGCATTTCACTCCTGACAAGCGGTTTTATTTTTCTTTTCATTTTCATTTTTTTAGGCCTTTGGTTTTGGATGGAATGGGTGGAATAGATAAATACATCTACATGTTTATTCTTTGTTGTTGCTTGGTGTATGTTGTTGGCTAGAGGTTTAATTTGTTTTAGGTTGTTGCAGGTGGAGGCGTGAACAAAAGCACAACTCTACCTCCACCCTTCCTTGTCTCTCGACACGCCCATTTTCAGGGAGATTTTGGAAGGAGGAGTTACCGTCTCAACCTGGGTTTAGTCTCACTTTAAGCACCTTGGTCAATGCAAGCCAGGCATTGTAGGAAGGTGCTATACAAATAAAGTTTATTATCATTATTATTATTATTATTATAAGTTTAGAACACCGCAGAGGCTGCAGTGCCTTCTTTTTTTTCCCCACCCGACCTGTCAATCAATTCAGTAGGCGTGTCAGCAAATGACCAATCAGCTACCTCAGTTTGTCCCGTAGGTAAACGCTCTGTGCGAAGCTGCTCAAATTACGACAAGAATTTGGAGCGAAAACGCGAGCATTTAACGCGAGAACGAACGCAGAGCTGTGCTGGTGAACGCGTGCGCACAGAACATGCGCGTAGAGCGACGTACAGGCCGTATGCAGAGCTCTGCCTGGGCCGACTACAACTACCGTACTAACATGGCTAAGACCAAAGAGCTGTCCAAAGATACCAGAGACAAAATTGTAGACCTCTACAAGGCTGAAAAAAGCTATGGGGCAATTGCCAAGCAGCTTGGTGAAAAAAGATCCACTGTAGGAGCAATTATTAGAAAATGTAAGAAACTAAACATGACTGTCAATCTCCCTCGGACTGGGGCTCCATGCAAGATCTCACCTCGTGGCGTATCAATGATCCTAAGAAAGGTGAGGAATCGGTCCAGAACTACACGGGAGGAGCTGGTCAATGACCTGAAGAGAGCTGGCACCACTGTTTCCAAGGTTACTGTGGGTAATACACTAAGACGTCAGTTTAAAATCATGCATGGCACGGAAGTTTCCGTGCTTAAACCACACGTCCAGGTCCATCTTAAGTTTGTCCATGACCATTTGGATGTCCAGAGGAGTCATGGGAGAAAGTGATGTGGTCAGATGAGACCAAAATAGAACTTTTTGGTCTTAATTCCACTCGCCGTGTTTGGAGGACGAAGAATGATGAGCACCATCCCCAAAACACCATCCCTACTGTGAAGCATGGGGGTGGAAGCATCATGCTTTGGGGGTGGAAGCATCATGCTTTGGGGGTGGAAGCATCATGCTTTGGGGGTGTTTTTCTGCACATTGGACAGGTCGACTGCACTGTATTAAGAGAGGATGACCGGGGCCATGTGTTGCGAGATTATGGGGAACAACCTCCTTCCTTCAGAGTATTGAAGATGGGTCGTGGCTGGGTCTTCCAACATGACAATGACCCAAAGCACACAGCCAGGAGAACCAAGGAGTGGCTCCGTAAGAAGCAGATCAAGGTTCTGGAGTGGCCTAGCCAGTCTCCAGACCTAAACCCTATAGAAAATCTTTGGAGGGAGCTTAAACTCTGTTTCTCAGCGACAGCCGAGAAACCTGGCTGATCTAGAGAAGATCTGTGTGGAGGAATGGACCAAATTCCTGCTGCTGCAGTTTGTGCACACCTGGTGACAGGCTTCACAGTGGACATGCACCTAGGATGAAAATGTCAGACCCCTCCATAATTTCTAAGTGGGAGAACTTGTAGAGTTGCAGGGTGTTCAAATACTTATTTTCCTCACTGTATGCTATGCAAAGATTTCATTTTTTACTTCAAAACATAAGCTTGAACAGAAGAACCGGACATCTGTGGATAGAATCTGGTGTGTGTACACATAAAAGGTTTTGCATGTTTGTAATGAGAGCTTTCTGAAGACCTCTTTCAGAAAACAGTTGTGCAAAATCCAGTCCGTCCACTGATGGACCCAGCCACGTTCCACGGAAGCGAGCTTTCAGAAAACAAACGAGCATCACAAAACAAAAAAACAGCCTGGAGCAGAACTAAGCTGCGTTGATATTAGGGGTGCAGGAGAAAAAAAAATCAATTTTTTTTAAAGAATCTAGATTCTTAGTCCTGGCGATTCCGAATCGATTCTAAAAGCCCCAAAATCGAATATATATTTTTTTCATTTTACATTAAAACCCAAAAGATAAAGAAAATAAAACCATATCTCATAGTATATGAAAGAATACATAAAATAAATTGAAAGGTGGCAGAAAGAAGAAGAAATCTTATTTTATCTGCCTTTTTTCAAAAACAAAACAAGTTCAAACAATCAATTCAAACAATAATCTTCTATAAGTAACAGAGCAAAAAGCTAACCTAATACTTGTTATTTAAGTTACAGAATTTAATGCATTCCTGTATTATTTGTTCCTATTTTTGGTATAAATATCAAACGATGCAAAAATTTTGATACAATAAGGAACCTAAAATTATTATTTTAAATAAATGTTCCATTTGTTTACATTGTTGTTGTTTTTTTCAGCTTGTCAGTTACAAAACTGAATCTAAGTTTATGACCATTTTAATAGAAAAATCTAGCCTGGCCCTCGCCATTCCTGCACAGCTCCGCTCAATTCTATTTCCCTTCACTGCTGGGTCTGGGATTTGTCTCATAGACAACGATTTCTCCGGTCGATTTTTGACCGGACCAATCAGAGAACAGAAGGCAGATTGGCGGATTACCGGACCAATCAGAGAACAGAAGGCGGAGTTTTGAACGACGTTGACTGACGTCGTCAGTTAAAATGGCTGCCGCCACGAAGGAATTTTCCAGAAAACAAGGTAAAAAACTATTATTTCTTTCCTGAGAAAAACTATATTTCTTAGCTGACGTTATATCAGAAGTGTTCCTGAGCTTAACAGTTCCTAAATCAATTCACGAAATGGTCAAATCTGCTGGATTTAAATAGTTTCGGTTTGACATTTTCCAAACAGCCTCAGGGTGCGCTACGAAAATAAATGATAAAAAATCGAATTTTATCTCAAATGTTTCATCCAGGCCAACAGTCAGTAAATTAAAGACATATAATTACACACTGGTAGCAGAAAAAATATCCACCGAGTGGTTTCTGAGCTTTTTATCTGAATAGCCTGGACCTCGCCAGGCTAAGCTAACAAAACTCCGCCTTCTGTTCTCTGATTGGTCCGGTCAAAAATCGAACGGAGAAATCGTTTTCTATGGGAGGAATGCCAGACCCTAGTCAGAAGCAAAGTGAAGGACAGGGTGTGGTTTTAACCAGGCTAAGAAAAATCATTTCTGAATCAAAAATAGTTTCTGAATCGAAAAATCGATTTTGAATCGAATTGTGACACCAAACATCGGAATCGAATCGATTCTCCAGACACAGAGATTCGCACCGCTAGTTGACGTGGAGCACAACGCGTTAAAAGTGTGAAAACAACTCTCTCGTATAGTTTTCAAAATATGACAAATCATCTCAACTGAACTACGTTGTGACTCGTGAGCAACTAATTGTTCAAAGCTAGATGTTAGGTTGCTGTGCATCATCATCAGTCTTCCCGCAATAATAAATCTGTTGTTTAATCCAGCGGCTGGGTGGTCAGTTGCACAAACATACGTCATCACTTCATCACATTACTGAGCAGCAAAGCTGGCATGCTTTCTCAGATGTTTAACATATCGGCTCTGATACTACAGTACCTCATTTCACAGCACACCTGGACATTAGGGGTGGGAAGACTTCAAACTCCTTTAGGAGATTCAGAAATCCGACTTGAATGGCTAGAAGGCATCTAAATCATGACTTGAGATGTTTTGTTAAAAAGCCTGTTCCAAGTTTATCAGATCAAGTGACCAAAAGTTGTTGGTTTATCAAATCACTTGCAAACAATGTGTGGCAAGACTTTTCAATCCTAAAACCACCCTGACGACCAAGATACACCAATTAAATCAGCTAATTTAGATTTTAATAAATGACCTATCTGACTGTAAATCTACAATGTCCAACAAAACTTACAATGTGTTTTACATAGAAAGGAAAGAAAGGTCATCAGAGACTCTACTTCCTCAGACGGCTGAGGCGAGCTGGTCTGAGCAGCCCAGTCCTCACCTCCTTCTACAGGTGTGCAGTGGAGAGCATCCTGTGCTCCAGCATCAACGTGTGGCATGGAGGCTGCACAGCTGCAGAAAGAAAAGCTCTGCAGAGAGTGGTGAAGGCTGCACAGAAGATGTTGGAGTCAGTCTCCCCACCATCACAGACATCTACACCTCCAGATGCAGGAAAAGAGCCACCTGCATCATGAAAGACCCCACTCACCCAGCACACACACTCTTTGCCCCACTCCCCTCAGGACGGAGGTTGAGGAGCATCAAATGTAGAACCACTAGACTGAGGAACAGCTTCTACCCTGAGGCTGTTAGACTCATGAATAAATAAATAATAAGAATAAACACTGCAAAATATCACATCATGCTGATGCTGATCTGTTTTCTTGTTGCTGTGTTCATCTGTGACCATCTGCTCATACAGACTCATGTTCGTGCTGCTGTTTGTAATGATGTTTTTCTATTACATTAGTGCTTAGTGTATTTCTAGTTGATGTTTTTCTTAGTTATATCCTAGATGCTATTACTGTTTTTCTCGTACATTTTGTTGTTGGATGTAACTGGGACCCTGTGTACATAATCTCGTTTCATCACATGTACCACATGTAGTGCAAATGACAATAAAGATTCTCTGACTGACTCTCTGACTCTGACAAAAGACATTTGTGCTTTTTAACTTGGATTTTAGACAATATTGTTAAAAAATTAATTTAAAAAAAAAGACCATTATAACATTTTTGGCTAACTACGGTGACATTGTAGTGACTCAAAGTGGTATTTTGTACTTTCCACCAGGAATATCATCATTAAACACTCAAACGTTAAACATGGCATACTGTATGTTTAATCCAAGATTTGGCTAACATGAATTCTGTATAATTGTCTGCACACAGATGTGGTAGTTTTAAATAACCCAATGTTTTATTTTATAAACAGTGAAGGTCCACCTGAGCAGATCATTATCCAAAAACATGCCAAGCAGATGGCAGCTTAGTCTTATAATTAAAATTACACATTTTAGTGTCCTCTGGAGATGCAAGGTGCAAGACACCAAAAATTACACTGCAAGTGGTGATACCCTTGTTTTGTTTATAACCATTAGTTAAGTCGTAGGCAAAAACACGTAAAAAATGTTTTAAAAAAACGCGTAGCAGATGTCTATTTATTGAGTAATTATAAGCTACATTTACAAAAAAATTCGCAATTCGTATGGTTCAAGCTCAACCATGGAGAGAAGTAACTGTAGCGCAGGGCAGCTAGCTAGCTTAGCTTGAAAATGGCTGCTGTTTCACCGACTCACAGCTAAACACAGCTACGGTACCGAACTGTCTCATAGCTAATAAAACGGCATGCTTACTCACATTAAAGAGGACTAAAACACTGGTCGGTCCAAAATAAACATGAGGGTTCACAAGACGTCCACAGCTTGGTGCAGAGATGTAGCGACTCTGACGTGAGTTCCGTGTTCCACACAGCAGCCCAGACAGCAAGAAGCTGTGTTGCCAAATATACGACATTTATGGTATTTATATCGTAGTTTTAGGATCAATCATTATATATATATTTTAATTAAAGTTTTTATTCATTTTACACACACATATATATGTATATATAAAATTAAAAAAATAATGGGGAAAAAATAATTTCATAAATATGTGAAAAAAATCAAAATACATAAAATGAAGGGTGGCAGAAAGAAGAAAAAAGTCTTATTTTGTCTGCCCCTTTTTTCCCAACAAAACAAAACAAACAATTTACAAACAATCAATTTAAACAATAAACTTCCAGAAACAACAGATCAATTTAGTAACATTTCACACTCAATAATTAACAAATACATTAGGATGCATTACTTAAAGCTTTAGTGTTTTGCTAGCAGTTTAGACTTGATAATTTTTTTGAATTTCATCACAGAGTTTACATCTTTAACATCCTTATCCAAAACATTCCACAATTCCACTCCCTTATTTGAAATAAAACGTCCCTTCAAACTACTGTAGTCCTATATCTAGGTTTAACAAACATTTCAGTTCCTTTTAAACTGTAGCAGTTTTCTCTCTTTATGAAAAACATTTGAACATTCGTGGATAGCACATTCTTATGAGCCTTATGCATTACTAACAAAATATTATAATCTACCAATTCATAAAATTTCAATAATTGGAGTTGTTTAAATAATACATTCGATGGATGACGATAAGGCTTTCTAGCAATAATTCTCACTGCTCTTTTCTGTAAAATAAAAATAGAATTTGTTATAGTTGTACAGGCTTTACCCCAAACCTCCACACAATAAATTAAATGTGGAACAAAAATTGAGTTATATAGCAAATAAAGAGCCCTATCTTTTAAAAAGTCCTTTAGTTTATACAATACAGCAATAGATTTGGATAGCCTAGTTTTAACAAAATTTACATGCTGTTTCCACGACAATCTCTCATCAACAATTACACCCAAAAACTTCACCTCATCCACTCTACTTAGTTCAACACCATCAATTTTGATAGAAAATTTATCTATTTTCTTTTTGCTAAATAACATATAGTTAGTCTTATCTAAATTTAATGATAACTTATTTAAACTAAACCAAGTTTGTAATATTGAGATCTCCTGTTTTAACAACTCAAACATTTGTTTCAAATCATAACCAAAATAAAAGAAGGAGGTATCATCAGCAAAAAGAACACACCTTAGAATGCCAGACACTTTTGCCAAATCATTTATATACAAAATAAAAAGCTTAGGTACAGTATATAAAAGCAGAACACCCGCATATACAGTAATCAGAAAGTAAATACATCGAGAATATCTGGCAACCCCGGGCTGTTTTTACAACCACGCCCCTCAAGGAGGACTCAGGCTCAGCCCCTCCCACCGGTGGTCTGGAAAGGACTGAACAGAATCAAAAATCATTCTGGTAATAATTTGATTACCGGGTAAGTTAAACAGCCACATCATGCTCCCTAGTCCATTATTGTATTCTATCCAGTTCTTATACTTACCAATGACAGCATATTGTGCAATATTTTATAAAAATGTGAGGCAAATAGTTGACAACAAAAAGTCCAAACAAATGATCTAACTCAGACAAATAACTCTGACTCATTCTGGCCTTGTTCTAATTAAAATAACTTTATACTATGTACTTTTTGACTGGGACATTAAAAGTGCTGCCAGCCAGGACCACATTTTTCCACCAGCAAAATATCACTAAATTTAGAAACATCCTGTCCTAAAATGACACAGAAAAACACTAATCCTTTATTATCAGGGTGTCTAAAAAAACCTTTTTGGATAGTCCTAAATTGGTCCAAAATGCTGTTGTCAAGTGGTCTGACGATTATATTTATCCAATTGTCACATGGCTGCCTGTAAAATTCAGAAAAGTATTTAAAGTCTTGCTTTTAACATCCAAAGCTCTCATCATCCAAGCACCATCTTATATTAAATATGTAACTGTTCATAATTTCCTAACCAAGCACTTTGCTCACACATTGAAGTTCCTAGAGTTTCTAAAATACAGTACAGGTAGTCCCCGACTTACGAGCGAGTTCCGTTACTACGAGGTGCTCGTAACACGAAATCTCGTATGTCGGAACACGAAACACGTGTTGCTCGTAAGTCCGGATTTTCGGTCGTAAGTCAGAAAATTTTTGCTAGCGCTACTACGAACACTCGTTTTTCAACACAAACGTACATACTAGTTCATAAACATGCTCAGAAACTTGTTTACAAACTGTTAGCTAACACACTTTCATCTAAAAACACATACCAGTGCTGTATTTTCTGTATGTTCTGTACAACTTTACTGTTTGTTAGTCAGCTCGTAAGTCCGGAACCTCATATGTCGATGCGCTCGTAGGTCGGGGACTACCTGTAGTAGGAAAAGCTTTCACTTTTCAGGCTCTCATGTGGAGCAACTTCTTTTTTTTTCTTTCTTTTTTTTTTAATAGAGAGAAAGAAAAGACAGAAAGTAAGACAACAAAACAACAATTATCCACAAAAAGAGCACAAGGCAAACACCCCCAACCTCCGTCCGCAATCCTGCAAAGCACATGACAGAACACAGCAACGAAACATACATGCATAAAAACTAATAATATGCATGACCTTGCAGTAGATTTCCATAAATAAACATACCCATACCTACAAATATATATACATACATACATATGCATTCATATCACATATCCATCTACATATCTGCATATGATATCTACATACAGTATATATCCCTGCATCCATTTGTGTGTGGAGCAACTTCTAATTTCTGTCTGTGAGCATACATCCTGTCTACTTTTAATATAAGACTTTCCTTTTTGCTTTACTTTTTCCCCCTTTTATGGGTAGATTGGCATGGGTTTCCTGAGCTATCCCTTAATAGGTTTAGAATGCTGAAGGACAAACCGACCATATTTCATTTTCTCTCTCTACTTTCCATGTTTACTGTGATTATTGCTGCCTTGTACCTTGTACAGTATTTATTTTTCTTTGTTATATTGTATGGACCAATACCTTGACACAGACATGACACAAAAACTGAGACATGTATCATCTTCAGCTTGTCTATGCCAAGTTTTCAGCTAACAGCTATTTGGAAATCACCTGGAGCCAAAATATTACATATACTGTATTGGTATTTGTCAGAGAATAAACAAAACAATTTAGAACAAATTGTGTCTTTGATACAGGCTATTAATAACAAAGCTTTTTTGATTTTTCAGGGGGGTTAAGTAGTCAAACAAGCAAAAGGTAATTTGTCTGAAAATGATCAGGAATAAAACAGAAAATGGATGGGAAAAGCAGATAAAGTCTAAGGAAACACTTGGGAAGATACCTTCAGAAGGTCAGAAGAAAAAATGTTCAAGACCACTTTAAAATGTTACCAAAAAAATTCAATTTCTGAGAGCTAAATGTAATTTAAAGAACTAGATGAATGGGGACTTCTGCACAAAATTGAATGCCATAATCTGTCATTTATTTTATAATTTTACACAAAACAGAACACTTAAAAGACACTGATGCACTGGATCAAATATTTAGCGTCTCAAAAATGGTATGAATAAAACCTGCATGTGTGCAGAGCTTTTACAGGAAGTGCTGCTTTCTGTGCTGCAGGGACTTGGAGTCTGCTGTCTCTGATGAATGTCTTGAATGACAGTACTGCACAAATGTGACAGGTCTGAATGACTGCTTTCTTAACATACAACAAACTCAAACTAAATGTTGTCTTGGATGCATATCTGATGGTGTGAATGCAAAATGATAACAGAGGAAGCTGCCTGGAGATGGCACACAAATGACACACAGGGACCTGACACAATAAAACTTAGTGAAGAGGAAATTTCTGTTTTATGTGACCCACACATCAGCTACAATATGAATAAAATGCAGATACCGGTAGATAAAATACAAAGCTTCACAACTGAACCATTAAAGTCTTTATTAAATTACTGAGCATGTCGAGTTATTTACAAACAGTACACACAAAGGAATCTTACCCATAGCATACCATACCATATCATATCTTAGGACCAACCCTCTTTACAATCTACATAGCTAATGTAGATCAGAGCATCCCTGATGCATCCTTACATTTATATGCAGATGACACAGTTGTTTACTGTCGAGCTAAAACAGTTGCTAAGGCTTTCCAGCTTTTGACATCATCCAGTCAGATTTGTTCCGTCTCAAACTTGTCCTAAATGCTGATAAAACCAAAGGGATGCTTTTTCAAATAGGAAGTCGGTCCCAGCAGTTCTTCCTCTGATTTTATCCTCAAATTGTGTCCCTATTGAGTTTGTTGATTCCTATAAATATTTGGGTATCCTGGTCGATTCGCATCTCTCTTTTAAACTCCACGTGGAAAACCTAGTAAAGAAACTGAAAGTTAAACTGGGTTTCTTTTTCAGAAACAGATCATGTCTAACACTGAATGCTAGGAAACGCCTTGTATCTGTGACTTTCCTTCCCTCCATTGATTACGGTGACATTCTCTACATGAATGCTCCTACAAGCACCCTGCAGATGTTGGATGTTGTCTATCATGGTGCACTAAGATTCATAACTGGCTGTGATTATCGTACCCACCACTGCACCCTGTATTCACTGGTTAACTGGACATCATTAACCTCACGCAGACTCTTCCACTGGTACATTTTCATCTTTAAATCACTTCTTGGTCTGCTGCCCTCATACATCTCCTCCTACATGTCTTTGCGTGAGTGCAGCTACAGCGTGCGCTCTCAGGACATGATTACCTGCAGTGTTCCGTCAGTGAGGACTGAACTTGGAAAAAGGGCCTTCTCCTACTCCGCTCCTGCTTCCTGGAATATCTTACAAAAAGATCTGAAGCTCTCGACCTTGACTTCTCTAAATGGCTTTAAGAATCTGTTGGAATCCTGGCAAAAACCAATGCAGACATGTTCCTGTTTTTGATTTTCTACATCTGCCTTATAATCTGTCTGTTTTGCTACTTTGATATCTTTGTTTTAACTTGTTTAAAAAAATCTGTATTTCTCTCTTATGTTTGTCTATTGTTGATTGTTCAAGGAAAATCTACTGCTGCTGTTGTCATCATTCTTTAGTTTGTAGACAGGTCTCCGTTGTAAATGAGTCCTCGAGGCTCAATGAGATTAACCTGACGAAATAAAAGTAGAATGAATGCCATACATACCACACTACTGTATACCATACCATATCATACCATAACATACAATCAGCATACCACACCATATCATACGATACCATACCATACAATCATCATCTCATTTGTACTCATCTGCTCACACAGACTCATGTTCTGTATTGTTTTTGCTTAGCATATTTTTAGTTTAACATTTATCTTAGTTCATATCTTAGGTCTTATTACTGTTTTTCTTTTACATTTTATGCTTTTGTTGGATGTAACTGGGACCCTGTGCACACAGTTTCGTTCCACCACATGTACCACATGTGGTGCGGATGACAAATAAAGAAACTTTGAATTTGATGTTTGTGCTGCTGTTGTTTGGCATATTGTTTTTGCACTATTTAGCGTATTCTTATATATCTTAGATCTTATTACTGTTTTTCTTTTACAATTTATACAAAGTGCTTTGTTGGATGTGACTGGGACCCTGTGTACACAATTTTGTTCTACCACATGTACCACATGTGATGCAAATGACAAAAAAGAACATTGACCTTGACTTTGATAATACAATACCATACCATTGTCATGATCTGCTGTGTATTGTTAGAACCCACGTGCAGAAAAACAGACTGGCTCCCGAATGTAAAATGAACAATGATTTATTTAACAAAAATAATAATGCTGATGGAACAAAAACACTTACTGAGAGGAGAGGAGATGAGCAGATCTTACAACGTGGAAAGACAAAGCCCCAGTGCTCAAGAAGTGAACACACAGAGTCTAAATACTAACACAAACGAGACAGTGAGGAGCACCTGGGGTGATTAGAATGAGGATCAGCTGTGAATGATTAAGGCTGAAGGCCTGAGCACAGAGAGAAAGACTGAGGAGTGGGAAATGACAGAGACTGAATGAGATACACAGAAACCAGTAATCACAAAGCCCAGAATAACAGACAGGAAGGGAACACAAAACATACTCAAATTAACATAAAGAAACAGACAGAGCCTAAAGAAACAGACACAGACAGGGACAGAGCCTGACATAACCCCCCCCTCAAGGGTGGCACCCGACACCCCCAAGACGGGCCACACAACAACAAGGGCGGGCGGAGGGAGGCAACAGGCAGGACGGCGGGCCAACAACAGCCAGATCCGGGGGACGCCCAGGAGGACGCCCATCACCATCAGCCAGATCCGGGGGACGCCCAGGAGGACGCCCATCACCATCAGCCAGATCCGGGGGACGCCCAGGAGGCCGCCCATCGCCATCAGCTAGCTCAGGAGGCCGTCCATGGAGCGGCGATACGTCAGGCGGGCGACCATAGTAACGCCCCGCAACGGCCGGAGCACCATCACCCGTCGTCGGCCGGAACACAGACTTCGTCGGCCGGAACACAGACTTCGTCGGCCGGAACACAGACTTCGTCGGCCGGAACACAGACTTCGTCGGCCGGAACACAGACTTCGTCGGCCGGAACACAGACTTCGTCGGCCGGAACACAGACTTCGTCGGCCGGAACACAGACTTCGTCGGCCGGAACACAGACTTCGTCGGCCGGAACACAGACTTCGTCGGCCGGAACACAGACTTCGTCGGCCGGAACACAGACTTCGTCGGCCGGAACACAGACTTCGTCGGCCGGTACTCTGCCCTCGTCGTCGCCAGGACCCCCGTCGTTAGGCGCCAAGATGTCTGCGGTGCCGGGACCCTCTGTCGGGGACGAGGCGTCTGCGGCGCCGGGACCCTCTGTCGGGGACGAGGCGTCTGCGGCGCCGGGACCCTCTGTCGGGGACGAGGCGTCTGCGGCGCCGGGACCCTCTGTCGGGGACGAGGCGTCTGCGGCGCCGGGACCCTCTGTCGGGGACGAGGCGTCTGCGGCGCCGGGACCCTCTGTCGGGGACGAGGCGTCTGCGGCGCCGGGACCCTCTGTCGGGGACGAGGCGTCTGCGGCGCCGGGACCCTCTGTCGGGGACGAGGCGTCTGCGGCGCCGGGACCCTCTGTCGGGGACGAGGCGTCTGCGGCGCTCCAGTGGGACCCCCGTCGTCATCTTCGGTCGGCGAGACGTCTGCTTCATCGAGGCCCTCTGAGACGTCGTGGGGACCCTCTGAGACGTCGTGGGGACCCTCGGAGACGTCGTGGGGACCCTCGGAGACGTCGTGGGGACCCTCGGAGACGTCGTGGGGACCCTCGGAGACGTCGTGGGGACCCTCGGAGACGTCGTGGGGACCCTCGGAGACGGCGTGGGGACCCTCGGAGACGGTGTGGGGACCCTCGGAGACGGCGTGGGGACCCTCGGAGACGGCGTCGGGACCCTCGGAGACGGCGACAGCATTATTATTTTTGTTAAATAAATCATTGTTCATTTTACATTCGGGAGCCAGTCTGTTTTTCTGCACGTGGGTTCTAACAATACACAGCAGATCATGACAGAAAGCCCCAGTCCTCAAGAAGTGAACACACAGAGTCTAAATACTAACACAAACGAGACAGTGAGGAGCACCTGGGGTGATTAGAATGAGGATCAGCTGTGAATGATTAAGGCTGAAGGCCTGAGCACAGAGAGAAAGACTGAGGAGTGGGAAATGACAGAGACTGAATGAGATACACAGAAACCAGTAATCACAAAACCCAGAATAACAGACAGGAAGGGAACACAAAACATACTCAAATTAACATAAAGAAACAGACAGAGCCTAAAGAAACAGACACAGACAGGGACAGAGCCTGACAACCATACCATATACTGTACAGTAATACAATACAATACAATACAATAAAATACAATACCATACCATACCATACCATACCAGTTTTATTTATAAAGCCCATGGGACCAAAGTGCAGTCTATAAAAATAAAATGAATAAAAAAGAACTGACAGAAGTTACAAAAGATGAAAACATTAAAATAAATTAAAGTTCAATGTATTTATTTAGCATCACATCTGTCCTCCCTGACTCCCTGGATCCCTTCCAATTTGCATACCGACCTAATCGCTCAACCGACGATGCCATCTCCTCTGCCCTTCACACAGCTCTCACACATCTGGACACGAAGGACTCCTATGTTAGAATGTTGTTCATCGACTTCAGCTCGGCATTCAACACCATCATCCCCCAACAGCTCATCCTTAAACTGGACAGTCTGGGGCTGAATACCTCAATGTGTAACTGGCTGCTAGACTTCCTGACCGGGAGACCACAGACAGTACGAGTCGGGAGTAACACATCTAGCACCATCACATTGAACACAGGGGCCCCACAAGGATGTGTGCTGAGCCCCCTTCTATTCACCCTGCTAACACACGACTGCACACCATCATACAGCTCCAACCACTTCATCAAGTTTGCGGACGACACAACAGTGGTGGGTCTCATCAGCAACAACGATGAGACGGACTACAGGAACGAGGTGAGCCGCCTGGCCTTGTGGTGCGGACACAACAATCTCACTCTCAACGTGGAGAAGACAAAGGAGATTGTTGTGGACTTCAGGAAGAAGGATGCCCAACATGCCCCTCTGACCATCAACAGCACCGCAGTGGAGAGAGTAGACAGCACCAAGTTCCTGGGAGTGCACGTCTCAAAGGACCTGTCCTGGAGCAGGAACACTGCAGCACTGGCAAAGAAGGCTCACCAGCGTCTCTACTTTCTCCGCAAGCTGAAAAGGGCTGGAGCTTCAACCCCCATCATGAGCACCTTCTACAGAGGTGCCATAGAAAGTGTCCTGACCAGCTGCATCACTGTGTGGTTTGGTGCATGTACTGCATCCTGCCGCAAGAGCCTCCAGCGCATTGTGAGAGCAGCTGAGAAGATAGTCGGCACCTCCTTCCCCTCACTGCAGGACTTACACAGCAAACGCCTCACTCGGAAAGCCCACCGCATGGCAGGTGATCCCACACACCCACTACACAGCCGCTTTAGACTGCTGCCATCAGGGAGGAGACTGAGGAGTCTCCAGGCTCGAACCAGCAGACTGAGAGACAGCTCTGTTCATCAGGCAGTCAGGATGCTAAACACTCTGCCTGCTCTGCCCCCCCTCCCATTTGAACTGCCTTAACACTAAAACTTTCTCACACATTACCACACAACACAAAGATTTTAACACTGGACTCTGTGTCATCAAACGGGTTATTCACTAAACTCTCGGTCATGTGCTCATACAGTTTGCACTACTTCTCATACTTGCACTAATGTTTGTATTACATCACTGCCTATAATCATAATACTGTTTACATTCTCTGTTTACATTTATTAATACTGTTTACTTTTATTACTACTGCTTACATGTAATTACTACTGTTTACATTTACACTACTCTAATATCTACACCACTGCTGATACATATACAATGTGCTCTGAACGGTCTTATTTAGGGATGCCCAATGTGCCTTACTGCATATGCCACTTTTTGCCTCTATAACAACATCAACTACTACCTCATACATATACTGTGTACATTAACTCATACGCTGCTTTGCCACTTTGCAAATGTCAATGCTAGAAACCTTTAGTTTATTTTAGTTATACTTTTTATACTCTTTTTTTATACTAGTATGCAAAAACTCAGGACAGTATTATGTTCATTAAATGTTTAATGTTTTAGTTTTAGAGTTGGTGTAAATTTTCATACTCTTATACCACTATGCAAAAAACTCAGGACAGTGTTAGTTTTACTATTTTATGCTTATGTCTATTATTATATGTTTCAGTGTTTCAATGTTTAGATGTTTACTGTTGCACCGAGGGACTGAGAGAAACGCAATTTCGGTCCTGTGTATGTCCTGTACAGTACATATTGCAGATCTGACA
>JBBPBX010034757.1:0-32426 GCA_038048925.1 Garcialebias charrua
ATTAATTAAGGGTGACCAAGACAAAACTGGCCAGTTTCTGGCCAAATAGTGAGCCAAATCTACAACCCATAAATTTCATGTATGTTATTTTAAACATTTCAGACTAAGTTACTACCTTGTAAGCACAACAAGCATTTGTGAACCTATTTTTTAGGATATAATATTAGTTGTAGATACTTGCAATGCAGTCATAAAGTACCATATTTTTTCTGACTATAAGGCGCACCAGATTATGAGGTGTATTAAGCGAAACAAAATAGTCGGGCAAGTCAAACTTTGTTCAGCTCATTCACAATAACCATCCACATTGTTCAGCTGTACCACATAAAATTGATTTGAGGTCAGTAAGCACAACCAGAATTAATACATAAGGCGCACCAAATTAAATGGCTCACTGTCAATTATTGAGAAAATTATGGTCCAAAAAATACGGTACAATATTATATGCTAAAGAAATAGGTTTACAAATGCTTATTGTGCTTATAAGGTAGTAACTTAGTCTGAAATGTTTATTATAACAACTTTAGATTAAATATATAAGTGGCAGATTTGGCTATTTGGCAATAAACTGGTCAGTTTTGTCTCTCTGTCACCCTTAGTTAATGCATAATAAGCAGTTATTAGTGATTTATAAAGTGTTTATAGAGGAACTAATTACATATAAACTATTTATTAGCTATTTATAAGGGGAGCCTTATTATAAAGTGGTGTCATGTATCTTTGTAGGCAGCCAAACTGCAAACCTCTTTCTGATCCAGTATTTGAATTAAACATCTCTGGTTCAGTTTGCCTTTTTTTTTTTTTCAAACAATTTTCATGTTCAATAAAATAGCAGCAAAGAATAAAATGTTTCTGGTCCTGTAACCTCCTGATTAAGTCTTTTACAGTTAATTTGCACCTTTTTTGTTTGTGTGGGGTCTGTGTGTGAGTGCGTGTGTGTGTGTGAGGCGGAGGTTAATGTCATCTCGGTTTATGACCAGAACAAACATCAATTACATAAATCAGTGCACACACTGATTCCATCGCACACGTGAGTGAGCACGCGCACATCGTATGCATTACGCAGCACATTCCTCTCCTAAGTCACCACAGCATTGGCGCAACTTAATAAAGTGAAAAATGTCTGGAAGTGTGCGGGTGCATGGCGTTGCTTGTGAGGCTGCGCACTGAATTATGGGTAAAAGTGCAAAGTGAGGTTCTGTAAAGACACCGTTTGAGGATTCGAGCAGAATAATCTGTCTGTGCAGATTTTGATATTTTATGCTTTCCGTCTGCATTTCCAAATCATTCTTTTATGTTTCCATTCATTCGCCCATGACCTTGACTAAGTCGACCTGATCTCGGTTTCTTTTTGGACCAAATGGAAATGCATCATTACTATTCCACAGCCGAGACCACAGGAAAACACGCAACAGCGGTGCAGCTATTGACAAATCCATCATGCAATCTGAGTGAACAAACTGTGGATTTCATCATCTGGCTCATCAGCAGCTCTTTCTTATGAATTATTTGTTGACTCCCTTCTTTCTTTCTTTTTTGCCTGCCCTCTCCTCTTGATGTGGTAAAATCCCATCAAGAATCTCTAAGCAGGGCCTGTCCCTCCCTGTGTCTCAATCAAAATCAGGGGCAAGCAGCTCCTCGCCCCGTCTGCAGGCTGAATTATTTACCACTCATTGATGTGGCGGTTGACCAGCAGTTTTGCTTGTGAATTATTCATGCTCCTCTCTCCTCTTAGTCCAAAGGATTAACACTGAGAATTTATTCTAATTTTTATTTGTTGTGCTTCAAAATTTGCATAGTACAAAATAGCTTTTGACTATTTATATAAAAAGAGCCAGTAAGGGAGCAAAGACAATCCTATTAATAGACTTCATCCAAGTCTCAACGATTATGTGACATTATTATTATTATTATTTAAAAGCTCAATTTAATGAGACACAAAAGCAGTTTGTTGTCACCAAAGGTGAAGGGGATGGGAGGATGTTTTTGCCCGTCTGTTCAAAGGTCTGTAGTGTTAGCAAAATATCTCGTGACCCAATTAACAAGTGTTAACGAAACATTTAGGTTTTCATTAGATGGACATCAGCAACTGAATCAACCAGACAAAAGGTCACTTCCACGGCAAAGCAACTTTACATACACAATAATCGCAGTAATTTAGTACAATTTACAGATATTGAGCTAAAATTAAGAGTCATAGTAGCTGAAACTGATTCCCCACTTATGATGTGAGTGTTTGAGCAGACTAGTTTTATGTTCAAAGCTTTGAGCTCAGTTATCTGAAAATATCTGATTAAATTAAAAAAGGCGTTCAATACAGGATCAACTGGACTTTGTCCAGTTGATCCTGTATTGAACGCCTTTTTTGATTTCATCATGTCCTGGACGACTGAGAATCTTCACCAGCATCTGATTAAATTAATTTTATTGAAATTTGCAGAAAGTAATCGATAGGTCTGCAACTGATCAACCCAAGTTAAGATGGCTGCCACAGCTGACAGGCCTGAAAAAAACAAAAATGAACATCCCTCAGCCAATTTTACTGACATGTAGCTAAGATTTGGTGTGGTAACAACAACACCTTTCCTTAAAACCTGAGCTTGTTGGCATTATTCCTGTTAGCCTGTTAGCAAAATACTTCATAAACCACAGGACACACTGCAATAAAAACTCTCAAAAGAACCACTTCCTGTAGGTTAACCGACTAATGCTGCTCATCAAACAGGCCCACTCCCTCTCGGTTTTCAAATCCCGGTTAAAAACTCACTACTACTCCATCGCTTTCAATGCCAGCTGATTTGTATTGGATCGTTTGATTTATGATCTGCAATGTTTTTATGTTTTTCGTGTTGTACTTCATTGTCTGTGTTGCCTGTTGCGTGTTTGTTTGTCCAGCACTTTGGTGTGGACTTGTTCCTGTTTAAAGTGCTTTATAAATAAAATGGTATGGTATTGTAGTGGACCTACCCAGGGTCAAACTAAGGTTTTTGAACTGTCCAGTGATGACCTTTACTGACCTCTCAGTAAAGCAAGACATTTACTACAAAATCATTCATTTAGCTGTAATCTGATAAATATAGTCACCAAAAGAGACTATTTCTATCTTTGATTTTAGGCTGATGTGATCAAAAGAATAACTTTTGTCATTTTCATGATGTGTGCTTTTAAGCTGTGTTATTCTGTAAGAGTTTAAACTGTGTTCACTGCTGTGTTAAAGGTGAAGTCTCGGGTCACAGAAACCGGACGGTTTTGTTTAGAAGTGTTAAAGACGCTAATCCAAGTGTTTTCCTCTTGGAGTCTATGAGTCTGCCTTTTTCCTAAACAAATCTCCCTCTGCTCTGGCTGTGACCTTGGGTCGCGATAACACAAGCTCACTCCTCTCTTTGTTCCTGCTTTTAAGTTCTAAGCTGTGGCTGGAACGAGAGAGTCTGCAAGAGTCTGCAGAGTTTGGAAGGAACCAGCAGGTTCCTCAGAGTTTTGCTGGGAACTTCAAAGAGATGTGAACTTTTCCCAAAGAGCTGAATGACCACCAGTCACGCGCTAAGGACTCGTCATCCAGCTGGGACTGATAACATGTTGTTATGGGTCCACTTCGAACGAGCGTAAGCTCAAAAACTTTGTTATTCCTTCCTGGAATAAATTATCTTGAGCCAAGAAGCCACGACTGTCACGACTTCTGCCGACGAAAGCGAGTATCACCGACACCGACAAGGTAAACACGCGTGGAGTCCAGCTTGGACTTGCGGGACCGACGACTCGTCAGTCTAAAGTTGACCACAGCTCTTTACCAGAACCAAGGCGGACGTCTTAAGGTAAAGGAGCAGCTGTTTGCTTGCTGGAGGTGTGATGATATCTTAGCTGGACGCGTACGGAAGAGTGTCATCTGGTTTCATAAATGCAAGATAAACTTCCTCTCTTAACCTCCCAATTCTTCTTAAATCTTTCCTCCTATTCTTTCCCCTCTCAATCTAAGCTGGAAACTATTTTAAGTTAAAGAGCCACAGACTAAATATGTTTAACATCTAGTATTTATGTCTGTTGTGTTGAATTTAAGTGTGCTGACGTTTTAAATTGAAAGAAAGTGAAATCATGTCAATCAAGTGTAATGGTGTTAATTTAGTTGATTCATTTTAAATAAATGATAGTGTCTCTTTGACATATCAAGCTAAGTTAACGTGTCCATTGTCACTCTATAGCTCTGTTTATGTATCCATCATAAAGATCACAGAAATATTGGGTAAACTGAAAAAGAAAAGAATCCGTGAATTTACTATTCAATCTGAATAAGTAAATTAATTAAGGTAAAGAGGTCAGTATTAATATTGACCTCCTCATAATCCTTTACATCTGGTGGCCTCGTACGTGGTTCTGAAAGTTTATTGATATCTGTGGTCTCTCATGAACTGTAACGTCATGTTTGCATAAGAGGATCCAAGTTTTAAACTCTGAGGATAATGATTTTGGCTGGAAGTGTTCAAAGCAGGCAGATTCTGCATGTTTTTATCATTTGAAGCTGTGAGATTATTATCGTTTCAACTCTGTTAGACGCTGTTGGAAGCATTCAGGTGAAGTTTTGTCAGCCGTGGTCTGTGGGGGTTCTGGTCCTGTTCGGTCCAGTTCACGCAGACTCCTGTACAAAGCTTTGTTTGACCGCCGAGTCAAAAGCCTGAAAGCTAATTTAACATCTACAAGATTGCTGTTGTGGTATTTTACATGTTAGAGCAGGTCAAAGAAGCATATAACTGTTAGAACGGTGTCGGATAGTGGTTCTGAAACCCGAGTTCTGCTCCTTTAAAGTGGACGGAACCGACCTTGACGCGCTCCGAGAGAGTCCGTGTTTGTTCAACAGCTGCAGTGCTGGGTTACTAAGCGTAGCTAAGTCGTGCCTGTTTTAAATGTGATTGCCACGTTTCAGAACTTTGGAGAGTTAATTTGTAGCGTTTGAGTTGTTTTAAGAGTCTATAAAGTTGTGGTCTGCTGTGCAAGCTAACGTTAAAAGGACGTGTACTGTCTGCATGTCTGTTTATGAGCTGTGATTGGATAAACGAGAGCTGTGAGCTGTCAATCACTCTCGTAGCGAACGCTGATTCGCTGATTTGGGAACGCACGCCGTTGGAATGAACTACAAACGCTGTGATTGATTGGTTGACGTCACGTATCTGTGTAGCGAGCTCCGCCTCGCTCAGCACAGTAGAGCTGGTGACGCGCTGCGTCGACCCGCCTATTTGTGTCGTCATTTCCTGGTGCATTTCGGGTGACAAGCAGTTCACTCTGACAGGACAGACTGAGATTTCACTGAGAGTTTAAACACTCATTTCAAGCCATCTAAACTGTCTAACAACATAGATTTGTCTCTGACAAGACCGCAGTTCGAGCGTTTATCACGAACATACTAGAAACTAACTCTAAAAGGTAGTTTTCAGTTAAATACTGAATGAAATAAATCAGTCTCCACGTGATAAATATAGACTCAAAGCTGCCCCCTGTTGGTTAAAAGACGTTGACAGATGAGTTTTCTCAAAAACATCATAAAGAAGTCAGCTTTTTATGGTGAATTACCAGCTTTTAAAATTGTTCTGTACACAAACAAAAAACTCCTGTTTATTCTAAATATCAAATTTTAGAATAACAGAGGTACAGACAAACAATTTATGCTCATTTTAAATACTGAAGAGATTTAAAATAACACTAAAAAAGGCATTTTTTATTTGATTTTCAAATTAAATTTAAAAAAAAAATGATGGAGAACAGAGCAATTCCACATTAAGCTCTTCACATCTCTGAATTTTAAACAGAATTGTTGTACATCTGTACACTTTTAGTTAAAAATGGCATTTTTAACGTTTTTCTGTGTACAATTAATGACTCCAGTTTATTTTAAATAAAAAGTTTAAAATAACAAACAAAAGTAGATTTTTCACTCCAAAGAAGCAAAGAAAGCAGACCAGATTTGGACATGTCACAAGACAACAAATTGATAAACATCACTGGTTTTTATTTGGAGTAACATCATTACTGTACTGTTATGCTGAGCGCACAAACACTCGTTTATTTTAAATAAAAAATTGTTTGAAATAACGAACAGAACGTCCTTTTTCGCTCCTGATAACTGTCAAATGCAGTACAAAATAAGTTTCACTGAGACTGCAAGACATCTTTTTAAAGGCATGCTCAAGCAGCATCCTGTCACATTTTAGTGAAGTCATTGCATTTAAGTCAGCCCTCTTTTATAAGCGTTTGAGTAAGAAAAAACGGAAATCAGGCTGCTTGGGTTAGTTAGTAACTGTTGTTTGAACGTAAGTTCTATTTTAAAGTTAACACTGCAAGAGTGCATTTAACTTTGACAAAGTTCATTGAGGGTAAAAACCTGAAAAAAGGTACCTATGAATACTTATTACACAGTGAAACGCGTAAACCTCAGCTGATTAGTTTATTTGACAGTGCTACTTTACAAAGTTCATTGAGGGTAAAAACCTGAAAAAAGGTACCTATGAATACTTATTACACAGTGAAACGCGTAAACCTCAGCTGATTAGTTTATTTGACTCAGCGCTACATTAAAAGTGAATATTTATTTGCAAACACTAACATGAGAACAATCTTTTGATTTTTTTCACACAAAATCAATACAATAATGGACGTTAAACAGGGTGAAACAAGTGAGAGGGTCCGCTCCATCAGGACCCCAAAAAGGCTTAGATCGAGCCGAGGTGGTGACTGCTCAGTTGACAGGTACGTGCAAGGAAAAAATGAACATCCTTTGATGTTTTACGACAGGCACCTTAAAGCTCATTTTGGTGACAAATATACACCAGGCATGGAAGAAGATGAAGACTTTAAGTGGTCTTTCTTCTTACATCTCGGCTATAAGATACGATTTCCGCTGCTCACCGTGGTTAATGCAAAAACGCAAACCATGGAAGAAATAAAACAGTGTGTTGTGAATGTCTTTGAAGCTAACATGCAAACCAAAACACCCTTACAGGTGTCCCCAGGTGAAGCGGTCAAATCCCACTCGCTGGAGCTGGAAGGGACAAGTTCATCAACTCCCTCTCCTAATAAAGGCGAGAAGAAACATGTTTTTCAAACTCACAAACCACGTAGTGAAGATGCCCGCTGGAACTATGACCCGAAGTGGTTAAGAGACCCAATATGGTTGAGAAGGACGAGCACACGCCCTGTCCCTGCACCTCGGACGAAGCTGCCCGAGATAAGCAAAAAACCACAAACGGTGGACGCCCGCTCTTTAAGTGACCCTCCGCGGTCTACACCGAGCAAAGCTCCTGCCCCTGCACTGCGGACTGGACAGTCCGGGAGTAGCAAAAGGTCACAGAAGTTCCAGAAAAAAGGCAACATACCTCTAAGCTCTGAGGAGATAGTGGACATAAGTTGGTTGTTTGAAAACTTGAATGATACAGAGGATGACCGAACTGGTACATTGAGTGACCTTGTCTTTGATAACTCAGAGCACATGGATAACTCAGAGCACACAGTTAGTGACATCAATAGCAAACGACAAAAAGAAAAACGTCTCAAAAAAGGCCTTGAGCTACAACATCAGTTTAAACAATCAGTGATGAAACAGTGCGCTGTAACTGCTGTTGAGGCTCACATGCAAAACAAAACACCCTCTGAGGTGTGCCCAGGTCAAAAGGTCGTATCCCAGACGCAAAAAAGCGAGAATAAACACCGTCGTCTCAAAGGTCCTCTGACCCCAGAAGAGGCAGAGAACACGCGTCGGTTGTTAAAAGAGTTGGATAATACTAGCAAGAATGAACAAGATTTTCAAACTGACATACACCGAAATGTTGGTACCAGTTGGAACAGTGACTCAAAATGGTTTAAAGGGAGCCCCGCCCCTGAAGCACCTCAGATTGAAAAGTCTGAGACAAGCAACGAACCACAAAAGGTAGGTGTTCACTCTCTAAGAGACCCACAACGGTTCAGATCGAACCAGATGGGTGAAAACCAAGGTCCATCGGTGGGTGGACTTCAAAAGAAATTGAAGGATGAGGACCTATACTCATGTAACTATGCGTCGTCCCAACAGCCACCCCCGAGCCTTGGAACTGCACCTCCCGCGCCTCGAACAGAACAGTTCGAGACAGGCAAAGAGTCACGAATGTCCCGGAATAATGGCCCAACACCTCTATGCTCGGAAGAGACAGAGGAAGTAAGTAGTTTGTCAGCAGATTTGAATGTTACTGTTCTTGACCAACCTGATACAATGAGTGGCGTTATCATTGATAATGACACTATCAACATTGACCAACCTGGAGCGATGTGTAGCACTGTCTTTCACAAAGACTCAGCGCACACTACTACCAACATTGCCATGGATGTTGACAGCAAACCAACTGCTGATAGTCAACAACATCCTGAAGGTCATGATGCTGACAGCCAACAAGATGCTGACAGTAAACAAGATTACACAGACAGAGTCACACGTGAACAGAAACGTGGGCCAAGACCTGTGAGGTTTCTGTGTAACTTTATACAAAGGGGGGTGGCTAAGAAAGCTTACCTGCCTATCACACTGGAAGGTGTCCTTGAGCGTGAAGCCCTCCTGGATGGTAGTGCTGATATAACCATTATGTCGGCCAAGCTGTTCGAGGAGCTGAGGACCGCCGCTAACGGTGTTGACAGGCAAATACCCTTTGAGAAATGTGCTATTGAGCTACAGGGTCTCGCAGAGACGAGAACAACCCTAACAGCTATGGCTATGGTTCACATGCAGATTGGCGAAATGACACTACGCCACCCGGTGTACGTGTCTAAACTTGACTCATTCCCATTTTTGGTTGGCCAAGATTTTATAAACCGCTTCAACGCGATTATAGATTATGGTCGACGGAAAATGTGGAGCACAGTGAGAAAACCCCTGCCAATACAGGTGCTTCCTAGTTGCGATACAGACTGCCTAACCGCAGGTACCGCAAAGGACACACGGGACTGCTCATCCGAGGACGAGAGCCCGGTAAGTGAACCTTCAACTACAGGTGAGACAGAAGAGACCCAAAAGTTGGACCAATCTCTGGCCCAACAAGAGAACCTCCTCTGTGAGCTGACACATTCAGCACTCCCTGACCACTGCCTACCACAGGTAGTGAAAGGTGTTGAGATCCAAGGATCCCACACCGAAGACGCTGTACTGTCCTCTGGGACAGGTAATTCGGCAATCAACCAAGCTTTCAATGAAACCTTGGTTCAAGGGCATCTGAGTCCAGAAAATGACAGTCAACCAAACGCTGACAGTCACTTGGACATCATTGTTGCAGATTACGAGGACCCCTCATCAGACAAGAAGGGGGCAAACTCACATTACCTACCACAGGTAGAGAAAGGTGTGGAGATCCAAGGACCCCACACCGAGGTTGCTGTACTGTCCCCTGGGACAGGTAAATCGGCTATCAGCCAAGCTTTTGATGAAACCTTGGTTCAGGAACATTTGTGTCTAGGACTAATCAGAAATGAGATAGTTTTTACAGACTCAAAGAGCCTCTCTTCAGTCGAGAGGTGGGAAGACACACACAACGACAGTGACCCGTCGCAGTCTGTACAATCAGACACACCTGCGACTGCGCCGACAGTTGTGACACACCTGAATTACACGGAAAGAGGTAAACGTAAGAAGATACGTTGGCCAAATCCTAAACGATTCCTGTGTACCGTCTTCTCTCAGCTGCGCGAACAGCTTAAACTAATCGGTGGCATCCTAACTTGTGCCCATGGACGGACGCCCTCACCTGTGATCGTGGTCCCCCATGACCAAAGGGGGGTGATGTTAGGCCATGCCAAGGACAAAGATTTGAATGTACACCTCAGAAACACTTTTGCTTTCACCCAGAAAAACCTGGAAAGATCCGCTGAAGGACGTAAGGCGTACTATGACCAGAAGGCCTCTCACAATGAACTCCAAGTGGGAGACAGAGTCTGGTACTATACGTTCGCCCCAGCAACCGGGAAAGGAGGGTCCGAGACCGGAACTCTCGCCCGCAAACTAATGCCCAGGTGGACTGGACCTCATCTGATAACAGACAAAGTGTCCTCAGTCGTCTACGAAATCAAAATCAGCAAAGGCCGCAAAGAGCCAATTGCTAAATGGGTACATCGAAATCAGATCAAACCTTACAAGGCGTTCAATGACTCCACAAAAGACAAAGATCTCACAAACTCACCGACTTCATGGGATAATAAGGTCGTCCAAACACAAGTTAGTAAATAAACTAATCAGGTTTAAACTACCGTATTTCCACCCTATAAGTCGCATTGTCCAATTTGAACTTAGAAACGCTAAGCCTAAAACCCACAACAAAAAACTAACCTTAACAACCGTTTAAATCCACGAGATTTAATTTGACCTCGGTCATAAAGTTGAGACCTGTTTTCTTGTGTGTTGCACTTTGGAATCTGACGACAAGAGTGTGTCGAAGCAGTGAAACGTTGTTTCCTTGTTGTTTAGTCATTACTGTTGTCATTAGTTGAGATATTGTTTGGTTCTGAACACTCCCAGCCAAAAAGGTTTTGTATTAACATTGGTTAATGAATGATATGGATTTAACTATGCCAACATGCAGTTCGTTTTGTTAAATCTCAATCGTCGAAGAGTCAATGTAGTTTAAAGCTACTCAAGGTACCATAAACTACACTGGTCTCACAATTTCTAAATTGAACCGATTCGATCGTTTCTATTCTAGATTATCTATTCATTTTGATGAGTCTCGCCATAGACTTCAAAATTTATTAGGAATACCAAATCCTACGTCGTTCGTCTAAAAGACAACAGACATTTAGATCAAACTATATTTCATTTTTATTTTAGTTTAACCTAAACTAAGTAATGAATGGAGGAATAGTTTGGAATTAGAGGCCTTCGTTACAGAAGCCCTCCAAAATTTTATAGGTACAAATCCCTATATCTAATTTTACAGAATTGATCCACCCCTTAATTGGTAATTGTAGCTGATCTAAACCATGATAGCTTACATACCAGGTGCATATAGGTAGGGCCTAATGTAAAATCCCAATCATAAGCCCACCTAAAAACCACATAATTGCATGACACATAGAACCAGAGTGGCACTGACTGGAAACCAACCAGCCAACAACCTTCGATGTGGGGACCTGCAGCTCCAACGCTTGGTCTTCAACCTTCATCCAAGGGTCGCCTCCTCTGCGTCAATCGAGGGATCCCCTCTACATGCTGATTATGAAAACAATTGTTGCTGATCAATCAACAAAACTAATCGTTGTGGAATTACCGCTGTGGATTATAAGACTTTGTTTCCCAAAGGATCACAGACTTTGTTTGCCAAGAGTTAACAGACTCAGTTTTCCAAGGGATTAAAAGCTTTTCGCAATGGGATTACCTCCGAACAGTATGGAATTTCCAAAAACTTTATGGGATTATAATTTTTGATTTTTCTTTTCCACTTGCTGGATTACTTCAAGATCAAAGACAGTTCAAGGTTTCCTTTCGTGTTGGACCCCATCCCCAAGGACTGGCGATGGCTTCCAAAAGGGGGGAGATGTAGTGGACCTACCCAGGGTCAAATTAAGGTTTTTGAACTGTCCAGTGATGACCTTTACTGACCTCTCAGTAAAGCAAGACATTTACTACAAAATCATTCATTTAGCTATAATCTGATAACATAGTCACCAAAAAGAGACTATTTCTATCTTTGATTTTAGGCTGATGTGATCAAAAGAATAACTTTTGTCATTTTCATGATGTGTGCTTTTAAACTGTGTTATTCTGTAAGAGTTAAACTGTGTTCACTGCTGTGTTAAAGGTGAAATCTCGGGTCACATAGACCAGACGGTTTTGTTTAGAACATCAGAAGACAGGTTAATCCGTTGTTTTTCATGAACAAGGCTCCAGCTTCTCTGTCTTTTCCTAAACAAATCTCCCTCTGCTCTGGCTGTAACCTTGGGTCGCGATAAGACAAGTGAACTCTCCTCTCTGATCCTTTTTAAGTTCTAACTGTGCGGAAACGCTTCAGAGTTTCTGGGAGCTTCAGAGAGAGATGTGAATTTTTCCCAGAGAGCTGAATGACCACCAGTCACGCGCTAAGGACTCGTCATCCAGCTGGGACTGATAACATGTTGTTATGGGTCCATTTCGAACGAGCGTAAGCTCAAAAACTTTGATTATTCCTCCCTGGAATAAGTTTATCTTGAAGTCAGAGGCCAGGAGCTGACATATTTTCTGATGACCAACGCGAAACCAGGAGACGTTGAAAACGTAAACGAATACCCTGCTCGAAGGTACTGTACTGGTTCCCACAAGGACCCGTGCATCTGAAAAGCTACAAGGTCTTCCCTCTTACCGGGCTGTCGTCGAAAGGTAAAGAGCTGTTTACAAAACGTACCTGGATTTTAGCAGAAGTCGGATGAGAAGTGTCACTCTGGTATCATGCTCACGATAATTTTCCTTTAAACCATCTTTCCTCTATTCCCTTCCCTCTCAATCTAAGCTGGAAACTATTTTAAGTTAAGGAGCCACAGACTAAATATGTTTAACATCTAGTATTTATGTCTGTTGTGTTGAATTTAAGTGTGCTGACGTTTTAAATTACAAGAAAGTGAAATCCTGTCAATCAAGTGTAATGGTGTTAATTTAGTTGATTCATTTTAAATAAATGATAGTGTCTCTTTGACATATCAAGCTAAGTTAACGTGTCCATTGTCACTCTATAGCTCTGTTTATGTATCCATCATAAAGATCACAGAAATATTGGGTAAACTGAAAAAGAAAAGAATCCGTGAATTTACTATTCAATCTGAATAAGTAAATTAATTAAGGTAAAGAGGTCAGTATTAATATTGACCTCCTCATAATCCTTTACACTGGAGAAAGGTCGTTCTTTTTCAACAATTAAGGTGTTCCTATCAGCAATTTCGGCCTGTCACGAAGGATGGGGGAGCAGGACGCCTGGCGCGACCCCGCTCATAATAAGATTTATGAAGGGCGTGCTGAGGAAGAGACCCCCCCAGCAGGATCTTGACCCCTGGATGGGATCTTAGTCTGGTCTTCGGGGCTCTCTGTGATCCCTCATTCGAACCACTGAGCGACATTAAGATAGATTTATTATCTTATAAGACCGCTCTTCTCCTGGCTCTTTGCTTGGCGAAACGTGTGGGTGACCTCCATGCCTTGTCCGTACACCCAATGTGTACCAGGTTCGCCCCTGACGGGTCAAAGGTCACCCTAAGGCCTAATCTCGCATATATCCCCAAGGTCTTGACTTTAAACCACAGAAGTCTGGACTTTGATCTCTCTTCTTTTCCACCTGCTCCTGTCCTCACTCAGGAACAGGAAAAACTGAAGGCCCTCTGCCCCGTGAGAGCTTTAAGCGCTTACATGCAGAGAACAGCCGAATGAAGAAAAACAAATCAACTGTTTGTGTGCTTTGCAACACCTGCTACCGGAAAGGCCCTATCAAAGCAGCGTCTCTCACACTAGGTGACTGAGGCCATAAAAATGGCGTACAGTAGCAAAGGTCAACAGGTGCCCTCTGGAGTGCGCGCTCACTCTACTCGGGGATTGGCCACCTTGTGGTCACTGTTCAAGGGTGTATCAGTTGCAGACATTTGTGCTACTGTGAACTGGAGCTCATTAAACACTTTTGCAAAGCATTACAGTTTGGATGTTACTGCGTGTGATGTCACTCAGGCTGTCCTTTCTAACACACAGTAGAAAGCAGCCTTGAGATGCCTGCTGAATAGAGGCAGACGTTCACACTAGCATACATGACTGAAAGGGAACTGAAAGTTATGCACCATAACTCATGTTCCCTGAAGGAAGGGAACGAGGAGCAACATACTTGGCCCTTTTCAATGCTGAAAGCTCGGTGAAGTGCATCTTGGAGATTGATAGATGGGCGTCAGCGGCTTAAGTACCCAGAGGGCGGGGCCTCTGGCGCGACGCTGACGCCCCTGCCGTAAAGGCGTGAATGTATTCTTTCAGGTAATCACGCGGGGGCGCAATTCCCATAGCATATGTTGCACCTCGTTCCCTTCCTTCAGGGAACATGAGTTATGGTGCATAACTTTCAGGCTTCCGCTATGAATGTAGTGGCGCGAAATCTGGAATAAGGTGAATACACAGAGGGCTGAGTGATACTAGCAATAACAGCATTGTAAGAGGGGGACAGTTGAACCCGGAGGCCTCCACATCTGTTTAATGATGGACGGTTTCTTTTCACAAAGATGGCCTCCTTTACGCCTCTCCCAAACCATTGTTCCTCTCTATCAAGGATGTGAGCATCTTCATCCCTGAAAGAGTGACCGCTGGTCTGGAGATGAGTGTAGACCGCAGAGTCCTGACCTAATGATGTTCATCTTCTGTGCTGGGCCATCCTTTTGGCCAGTGGCTGTTTAGTTTGCCCGATATAAGACTGATCACAGCCCTCCTGACACTGAACAGCATACATTTCGGACGAAAGACGAAACGTTTCTACAATTTTTTTTTCTTTTTTTCTTTATTTTTTTTTTAATGTTCAGAGGACCAGACTTAGCTTTTTTAGATTTAACTAATAATGTTTTTGTTGTTCTCTACATTTCCTGAACCAGACCAGACCCTTGTACTGGAGGATTAACCTGACAGTCCTGGACCGTTACTTTAACCAAGAAGATCCTAGACCAGATTTTTGATGATGCAGGGAGTCTCTGGCAGAGCTGCTTCATCTCCTGGACCTGCATCTACGACATGGTTGGGGTGCTACAGCTGAGACCCTGGTGCTTGTTTTCTGGCTGGCAGGTGGAGCATCCTGCAGCTGGTCTCGAGTATTTGGGACTCCTCGTTCTGCTGTCCACTGCATCATCCATCATACAGAAGAGGTGGTGTCATCCACCTGCCTAAAACCCAGAGGACCTGGAGGTGGTGTCCCGTGGGTTTGCAGGGCTGGCACGCCACAGAACCTTTTGTTGTTTTGAATTAACTTACTGTTAATAAAAATGAATTGTAGACAACTAGTTTTTTTTATCAATTTTTTTTTTTTTCAAAATTAAAACAAAACAAAGAAAAACACATTCTTCAAACTCATAAAAAGATAATTTATTTACCGGTATTTGCATTTTTTTCTAGAAAACCAAAAAAATCTGTCCATTATCTCCCTACGTTCATTCGCCCTTCTCTCTTCTGCCTCCCTCTGCTGCCTCATATCTTCTCTGATTAAGTTCATTAACTCATCCTCTCTGTTCTTCTGCCTCTTTCTTCCCCGTCTCTGTTCCGTTCTTTCCTCCTCCTGAGCCCTGTCGTCCTGGTCACCCACTGCTCTGCTTGGACCTGGAGTGTCCTCACGGATGGAGGCAATTAGGACAGGAGGTGCAATGCAAGGTCTCTGTCCTAACGCCTCATCCATGAGGACAAACCAGGGCCACGTCGCAGCAGTGGGCTTCCCACTCACTCCTTCCCTTGACCCTGGATATTTGCAGTCCTGAACAGCAGAAATAAGATATCACAGTTGGCAAAAAGAGCAACAATTTTTTTAAAAACTTTTACATGTACATACCGGATTCCAAAAAAGTTGGGACACTAAACAAATTGTGAATAAAAACTAAATTTAATGATGTGGAGATGGCAAATGTCAATATTTTATTCATAATAGAACATAGATGACAGATCAAAAGTTTAATCTGAGTAAATGTAACATTTTAAAGGAAAAAAATGTTGATTCAAAATTTCAGTGTCAACAAATCCCCAAAAAGTTGGGACAGGTAGGAATAAGTGGCTGGAACGCCAGTCAACGCTCTGTTCAGAAGCCAGCATCACTGATGGTATGGGGTTGCATGAGCACTTGTGGCATGGGCAGCTTGCATATCTGGAAAGGCACCATTAATGCAGAGAACTATGTTCAGGTTCTAGAACAACATATGCTCCCATCTAGACGTCGGGCGGCCGTGGCGTAGTGGTAATGGCAGTCGTCCCCCAATCGGAAGGTTGGCGGTTCGAATCCCGGTTCCCCACACCATGTGTCGTTGTGTCCTTGGGCAAGACACTTAACCCCAAGTTGCTCCCGGTAGGACTGGAAAGCACCTTGCATGGTAGTCTGCCGCTACCGGTGTATGAATGTGTGTAGCATTCAATGTGTGTAGCACTTTGAGATTTTCACTAATGAAAAGTGCGTTATAAATTGAATTCATTATTATTATTATTATTATCTCTTTCAGGGAAGACCCTGCATTTTTCAACAAGATAATGCCAGAACACATTCTGCAGCAATCACAACATCATAGCTACGTAGGAGAAGGATCTGGATACTGAAATGTCCTGCCTGCAGTCCAGATCTTTCACCTATAGAGAACAATTGGCGCATCATAAAGAGGAAGGTGCGACAAAGAAGGCCCAAGACGATTGAACAGTTAGAGGCCTTAGACATGAATGGGAGAGCATTCCTATTTCTAAACTTGAGAAACTGGTCTCCTCTGTCCCCAGACGTCTGCTGAGTGTTGTAAGAAGAAGGGGGATGCCACACAGTGGTAAAAATGGACTTGTCCCAACTTTTTTGGGATTTGTTGACACCATGAAATTTTGAAACAACATATTTTTCCCTTAAAATGATACATTCTCTCAGTTTAAACTTTTGATCTGTGATTTGTGTTCTATTCTGAATAAAATATTAGATGTTGGCACCTCCACATCATTGCATTCAGTTTTTATTAACAATTTGTTTAGTGTCCCAACTTTTTTAGAATCCGGGTTGTATTAACAGCTGCACATACAAATTATATTATTCATTACACATGTACATACTTTGTATTTCTTTTTTAAGTTGTCCCATTTCTTTTTAACCTGCAGAGGAGTTACTTTACCCTGCAGGCCAATCTTCTCCAAAATTACCCTAATAACATCAACATAAAATGAATGAAGAGGGGAAACATGGAAAATAATGTCTTAAACCCACATTGAAAAACAGTTTTCACAGCACAGCACAAGAGATCGCAGGTTATGTACAGCATGAAGGTTACTGAAACTACTCAGAAGCATAAGATGATTAAATAAATTCATTCTTTTACCTCCATGCCACAGCTGCAGAATGTTTAGCCCCTGTAAAAAGGTGGCTGTTTTGATTCCTAAGCTTAATAAAAACCTCGGTCTGCTCCTTGCTCCCTAAAAAACAAAGAGGAAAAAAAGTTAGCTTAGCGGCGATAATATGACGGGACCCACTGTACGAGCTGACAAAAGATACAAAAAAAAATGTCTACGCAAATCCGCTTCAATCATTTATGTCATAAATCATAAACTTTTTAATCCCACATTTTAACATACTTACATTTAAAAATGTATTCTGTCGCTTTGTCCGCCATTACGTCCATCCAAAATTTTCCCTCAATCCGCACGTGCAGTGTAAACGCAATGCATTTTGGGATAGCCTCGGCCTTGAAGGATACACGGGATCTGACCTTCAAATTCGGGGAAAAGTAGACTGCATTCGTCAGCCGCATTGAAGGAGTCTTCGAATTGGGACAGGCCTTGGCGCATCGCTGTGACGTCAGAAGCCTTCAAATGCGGCCTTAAGGCCCCAGTATAGCTCTGAGTTCGGCCGAACGCCGCTCGACGCCATTCGAACGCAGAGGCACAAGCATTCGAACGCGGGCACGAACGCGCCAAGCTCAAATTTTACGACCGCAAGTGCATTGTTGCACAATGAACTACCCGGCGCCAGACTGTTTTGTATGTGACACAAATGTATTAAATTCCCCTTCTTCATCCCTGATCTGGCCTTTTCTTTAGTTTTTTTGCCAAAAGTCAAGTGATCTCTCCCTCCTCCATTGACTCCATGACGGAAATGATGAGAAATGAATAAATTTTTCACAAGCGAATTAAACTCGGGTCCAACGTGGCTGCGCGAGGTTCTGCAGATTTCCTGGTGTGCTGGACCAGCGCTCCCTGTTTTTATTTTATTTTTTAGAACTTTTTATTAACATATAAACACAGAACACTGCTGCGTCTGCAGCTCGTGCCTTTTTTTCCCCCACCCGACCTGTCAATCAATTCAGTAGGCATGTCAGCAAATGACCAATCAGCGACCTCAATTTGTCCCGTAGGTAAACGCTCTGCCCTGCCACTGCTCAAATGACGTCAAGAATTTAGAGCGAAAACGCGAGCATTAACGCGAGAACGAACGCAGAGCTATACTGTGAACTGCCTGCACACAGCATGCGCGCGTAGAGCGGCGTTCGGCTGAATGCAGAGCTATACTGGTGCCTTTAGACCCATGCAGCCGTTGGATTGGGACACACCCAGCGCCGGCCCAAGGCATAGGCAGAGTAAGCGGGCGCTTGGGGCCCCAGGGTCACAAGGGGGCCCCCAAAGAGGAGCTGAGTTTTGTGGGTTTTTATACATTTTATTTCATTTTTTAAATTATATGATTCTATTACACACAACTTCATCATAAAGTTCAGATTTTTATTTTCATAATGATATATATAACATATATATCATATATTTGTGTGTATATGTATACTTGAATATGTAGAAATCGCTCTAGTAGAAAGGAAAGAAAGAAATGACAGGTGGTTGGGAACCCCCTTAGTGGGGGCCCCGGTATCCCGTTTTACAGGTTTCTCAGGTTTCTGAGCTCCTTGCCACAATGTGAAGTACGCACCCAAGCTAATTAAGCACCTGACACAACTAACGCTAGATAATGTCGCAAAAAAGGGCATATATCCTTCAGGGGCTGAAAAAAGGACAAGGAAAAAAGAAGAAGCTAAAAAAAACAGCAAGATAAAGGTATGTTTGTACAAAGTACGTCTCTTTTATCAAAAAATATTTGTGCAGCTGCTAAACAGCTGGCTAGCACTGCCGTGTTTGTACTTGTTAATAACTGAGTTTTAATTTTATGTGAGTTGATTGGCACTACGGTATATCATTTTTTTTGTTGGCTCAAAACAGTGTTTTTGCTAACGCTTGATAGCAATAATTAAAACTTCACAATACATAACATTTGCTAGTCAAATGTTTTACATCAGGCTATACAGTATTGATATATTAACAGCTTATAGCTATGCTTGAGTTTGAAATATGTTGTGGACTGTTGAGCATGATAATTTATTTGACTAAAATAAACAATTTTTACACAAACTTATGTGAAGTTCTGCAGGAGCACTGTTAAAATATTTTGTCAGCACAGAATCTCAGTGAAAGTCCACATTACCAGGCTCAGCTGTGCAGTGCATCAACTACAGAAAGACTCACCATGCAGCATACAATTATTTTTTTTGTTATAGCAATTACACTCCAGAGTCTGTAATGAAAGTATGCAAGGAATGTGTGTGCATATGTACAGTATATATTTCATCTTATGTCCATCTTTGTCCTCTTTAGAGCAAAGTGTAGCATCCCCGTCCTCTATGCCCACTACAAACACTTCTGATCTACCTGGTAAGTTAACTGCATAACATCCTTTTTATAACTCCTAAACTAACTCGTAAAAATTTAATTTACAACGTAAGCAGAAAATAAAAGACTTTGGAGGAACAAATACTGTTTAAACATGTCTGAAGAAAAGTTCAGTTTTACTGGCTGATTTGTTTTATTACTACAAGCAAAAATGCAAAGTATGAAAGTATTTTTATCTTCTTCTTTCGGCTTTTCCCTTTTCAGGGGTCGCCACAGCGAGTCATCCTCCTCCATCTCACTCTGTCCTCTGCATCCTCTGTCCTCACTCCAACTACCTCCATGTCCTCTCTAACTGCATCCATATATCTCCTCTTTGGCCTCCCTCTGTGTCTTTTTCCTGGCAGCTGCATTTCTAACATCCTTCTACCAATATACCCACTGTCCCTCCTCTGGACATGTCCAAACCATCTCAGTCTGGCCTCCCTAACTTTATCTCCCAGTTGTTCAACATGTGCTGTACCTCTGATGATCTCATTCCTGATCTTATCCATCCTTGTCACTCCTAAGGAGAACCTCAGCATCTTCATTTCTGCCACTTCCAGTTCTGTCTCCTGTCTTTTTGTCCATGTCTCTGTCTCCAGACCATACAACATAGCTGGTCTCACCACTGTCTTGTAAACTTTTCCTTTGACCTTTGCTGACACCTTTTTGTCACAAATCACTCCTGAAACTTTTCTCCATCCACTCCATCCTTTATACTTTTCCATAAAAAAAGTGAACAACATAATTATAAGTATGATGTGACATCTAACATAACTACATTTTTTGTTATTTTCATCTTTGGTCCATCTTCGTCCTCTGCAGAGCTAAGTCTAGCATCCCTATCTTCTGTGCCCACTGTCTCATCTGTGTGTGCAACTGCAGATGATCTACCTGGTAAGTTAACAGCAAAACATCATCTATAATTCCTCTTTGTGCTCCAGATCATTTTCAGATTAACAGTTATGTACATCGCAAACATTTTCTGCCCTTTTATGTTATTATTAATCATCATCTTTCTTTTGTCTCTTTCTCAGAAGCTTCCACATCAAAGTCTGAGCCACACAAAGGATCATCAGCTCTGCCAATGGACCCAGCTGAGTGGCATCTTTCCTCTCAGATGTAAACAGGACTGAGCAGGTGATGAGAGGACCACTGCCTATTAAGGATACCTTTTCCTTCCCCAAAAGGCATGATGGGCAAAGTTTTTTATTCATTTTTATTTTTAGAAAGTTTGATTTTACCAGTTTATTCATAGGCAGTTTTATCAATACATTCTGCCATGTCTGGCCTTCTGAGGACAGTCATGAACTTGATGTGGTCCAAAATTAAAATAAGTTTGACATCCCTGCAATAAATTACAAATATACATTAAAAAGGACTGTCAGAGTTGCAATATGTTTTATCAGGTGGGAGAATGATAAAACCATCTGACCGTTGATTGCAGTAATTCACATTATTAGTAGAAACAGGGGGCCCCCATCCAAATTTCGCTTAGGGCCCCAAAGAGGCTTGGGCCGGCCCTGGACACACCCCACATCTCCCCTTTTAACAAATAGGGAACACTTTTGTTTATTTTTTTTTCATCTTTTCTTTCACAGGCTAGGAACACATAACATAAAATAACTTTAACTTAAATATAACCTGTTTCTTCAATCCAACTATCAGTCCTATTAACTTTTTTTTTTTTTAAACTTTTTTCTCTTTTTTTCTTTCTCTCTCATAAAGGTCCAGTCTAATAGGCTTTATCACTAGGGGTGTAACGGTACGCTAAAATCACATATCGGTTCTGTTGTGTGTTGCGATAATAAAGAGTCCTGCTGAAGTTGATGATAACTTGGTTTAATAACTGAAAGAGCTGATACAGAGCAGTAACGAGTGGGAACCCAAGCCTCGTGCCAGAACGTAAAAACAAAACCTAACATGCCGGTGTGCATGCGCAGACCCAGAACTACGGCAACTGTGAAGGCTCAATATTACTGTGTGCACAGTCCATACTGTATTCTACATCCTCTCTCATTAGCTCATGCCTGTTATCATGAAACATTAAGCAGTCAAATTGTGCCATAATTTCAAAAGTAACATGACAATTCACATTCCTTAATATACTATAGTGAGAACGTACATCATTACCATGAACTTAAACAAATAGGTAAAATAGCAAAAACCCTCTTTTTTATTTTAAATTAGTCATAACAATATGAACAATGCAGCCACATTGTAGGGCTATAACAGCAAATTGCTCAGTCACAGGCACTAGTCCAAATATTTAGGATTTGGTTTACTGACACGGCCTGAGCGTGTCCTGTAGATATTGTTTGTCACCGGTGAGGATAAATCAGCATCCGGAATTTGGACCTCACAATACTCCGAGTCCACTTTCTGCTGTGTTTGTCCGGTGAATGCGATGGGCTTGTCTGAGATAGGGCCAGCATCTTGATACAGAGAGTCATTTGGATCAAGCTCAGTTGGACCTTCTCAGCCACAGGTAAAATATGTTTCCTGTTCCTCCTATACAGTAGGTTTGTCCTTCTGACTGAACCAGATAAGACCTGGGCTCAGAGCACATTTCTTTGATGGTTCCCATGCGGTCATAACCTTTTGGTGTTTGTAGCCTGACAACTTGTCCTTTCTTCAGTGGCTGAAGCGGTTCGCTCATCCTGTCATAATACATCTTCTGTGCCAATCTTTTGTGGAGGAGTTGAGCACTGACGCCCTCAGGATCACACGTGTCTGGTGCAAGCAGTTCCTTTGGGAGAGGAAGTGTAGTTCGTGTTTGTCTTGACATGAGTCGCTGTGTCGGAGATCCAAGTGTGGTATCACGACGTACATTCCTTAAGTTCAACAGGCTGAGAACAATGTCAGTTTTGTCTCTGTAAAGCTAGATTTATACTCGACGAGTCACGCAGTGCGCCAGGGTGCGCGTGCCAAAAGTGATGCAATATCACCGTCCCGCCCCTGCGCGTATGCCCCGTGCATAGTTTTGGCGCGTGTCGTGCACCTCCGATTTTTGAAACTCCGCAAGGCTAGTGCACGTGCCGTGGGCGCTACTGAATTCATTGACAAGTTGGGTGGGGACCTCACCCGACAGCCTTCACGCTCTTCGCTCCAGAGCCTGCAGTTGTCTGCGCCTCTGTGGTCGTGGAGACGGCGTCGCGACGCATGGAGCAATGTTTTGTATGTGACACAAATGTATTAAATTCCCTTTCTTCATCCCTGATCTGGACTTTTCTTTTGTTTTTTTTGCCAAAAGTCATGTGATCGCTTCCTCCTTCACTGACTCCATGCATTAAAACCGCACAAATAACACAACACAATACCTGTTGTTCTATTATGATTAGCTCCTCTAATAAAGACAACGGTTCAGCATGCGGAAAGCCATTTTTTTTGTGTGACGTCAAACAGTTCTTCTTCTACGGTAGATTTCTTCTTCTACACCCTTTCTTGTAACATATGCACAGGTTTTAGAGGGTACTGCCACCTGCTGGTCCGTAAAAGAACAGCACTTTGCCATGCGCCGCCGTGCGTCAACTATAAACACAGCGGCAACACTGTAAACGCATGAAGCCGCACGGCTCAGTGCATGCGCAGTCCGCGTGCTCCAGCCAACGGACCAAAGCGCGAGTATAACTCGGCCTAAGACTTCTCCATGAGGCTCTTGGCACTGCGGACAGCTCTCTCAGCTAATCCATTGGACTGAGGGTACTCAGGGCTACTCATGACTAGAGTGAAGTTCCACTGTTTGGCAAAGTCTTTAAAACGTTGGCTTGTAAACTGCCTGCCATTGTCTGATATTCAAGTTCAAGTTCAAGTTCCTTTATTATACCCGAGGGGCAATTAGTTTCGCAGTCAATAGGTGTACAGATTCATACATATGCACATACACTCACATACACATACAATAAAACATTAAAGTAAAAGTGTTAAAATTAGTGTGCATTGAGAAACCTGATTGCTACAGGGATAAATGAGTTTTTAAATCTGTTCATTCTACATTTGGGTTGTAGAAACCTGCGTCCAGATGGGAGCAGCCTGAACTCGTCATGGAGTGGGTGATCAGGGTTTGCCAGAATCTGCCTGGCCTTGTTCACTGACCTCACCTTGTGTAGGTCTGCAAGGTTCTTTAGGTCTATGCCAGCAGTTTTGCTGTACATCCTGACAATCCCCAAGAGTTTGATTTTGATATTAGAGTGTGAGGTGCTCCATAGACTGCAAAATGACGTTTCAGCTTGCCAATGACTGTAGCAGATGTGAGATGGCAAAGCAGGTCAATCTAGAACCAGCCAGAATAGGAATCGACGAGTACCAAGTAGTGTTTGTCGTGCCACTCAAAGATGTCGGTGGCCACTGTGGACCAGGGTAGCTGTGGAATGGGGTGCAACTGCAGTTGCTCCTTCTGTTTATGTGGTTTAGTACTATTACATGCAGAGCATGTCTGTACTATCTCGTCAATGTCTCTTGTCATTGTGGGCCAGAACACTGTGTTTCTCGCCCTACGCTTGGTGGCCTCAGCTCCTGGGTGTCCTGTGTGAAGTATGCCCACATACGTCTTTTGTAATGAGAGGGGAATTACAGTTTTCTGTCCCTTCATTACAATGCCCTTGACAACAGTGAGTTCATCCCTAAAAGGAAAATATGGATGTACTACGTTTGGGAGATTGCACAGTTTGATGGGCCATCCATGTTTGATGATGCTGCTGAGTGTCTGGAGAGTTGGATCTGTAGCGGTGTGCTCCTTTAATTCCTCCAAACGAGCCGAAGATACATAACTCGCAGACATCACATAAAAATCATCCACTTCATCTGCATGTTGGGTAGTAGAGCTCCTCGGCGCTCTTGATAGTGTGTTGGCAAGGTGCATTTGTTTGCCGCTCTTGTATACAAGGTTAATGTTGTATTTCTGGAGCCTCATCATCATCCTTTGCAGTCTGGCAGGTGATGCATGAATGGGCTTTTTTATTATTGTCACAAGAGGCTGATGATCAGTTTGAACAGTTATTTGTTTACCATAGATGTAGTCATGAAATTTTGAGCATGCAAAAACAACAGCCAAACAGCTCTTTTTCGATTTAGGCATATCTTGTTTCAGTGTCTGTCAGGGTACGTGAAGCATAGGCTACTACTTACTGGTTTGCTTTCCTGCATGCATGCTGCACCAAGTCCATACCGTGAAGCATCGCAGGTGAGTGTGACAGGTTTGTGAACATTGTAATAAGAGAGTACTGGAGGGTTGGACATTTGTCCCTTTAATGTTTCAAAAGCACGCTGCTGTGGTTCGTTCCATAACCACTCTGTGTCTTTGTGCGTGAGTTGCCGAAGTGGAGCACAGATTTCACTGTAGGTAGGTATAAATTTCCCGAGGTAATTGACCATGCCGAGAAACCTTTGTAAGGCTGAAATGTTCGTTGCCACTGGCATGTCACTTATTGCCTTTGTTTTTGATGGGTCCGCTTTCAAACCTTGAGCAATAAACACATGTCCAACATAGCTGACGGTTCAGTCTGAACTTGCATTTAAGATGGTTGAGTCTTAGATTGTCCACTGACCACTACCTGGTGGCGAGTTGGCTCCGATGGTGGGGGAGGATGCCGGTCAGACCTGGCAGACCCAAACGTATTGTGAGGGTCTGCTGGAAACGTCTGGCAGAGTCTCCCGTAAGACGGAGCTTTAACTCCCATCTCCGGGAGAGCTTTGAACACGTTCCGAGGGAGGCGGGGGACATTGAGTCCGAGTGGGCCATGTTCCGTGCCTCTATTGTCGAGGCAGCTTATCAGAGTTGTGGCCGCAAGGTTGTTGGTGCCTGTCGTGGTGGCAACCCTCGAACCCGGTGGTGGACACCGGCGGTGAGGGATGCTGTCAGGCTGAAGAAGGAGTCCTATTGGGCCTTTTTGGCCTGTGGGACCCCGGAAGCAGCAGATAGGTACCGACAGTCCAAGCGGCATGCGGCTCGGGTGGTTGCTGAGGCAAAAACTCGGGCGTGGGAGGAGTTCGGAGAGGCCATGGAGAATGACTTCCGTACGGCTTCGAGGCGATTCTGGTCCACCATCCGGCGTCTCAGGGGGGGAAAGCGGTACGCGACCAACACCATTTATGGTGGGGATGGCGTGCTGTTGACCTCAACTCGGGATGTTGTGAGTCGGTGGGCAGAATACTTCGAAGACCTCCTCAATCCTACTGGCACGTCTTCCACTGAGGAAGCGGAGCCTGGGGACTTTGGGTCGGGCTCTCCAATCTCTGGTGCTGAGGTCACCAAGGTGGTTAAAAAGCTCCGCGGTGGCAGAGCTCCGGGGGTGGATGAGATCAGACCCGACTGCAGAAACAATTCAATGGGGGGGCATTCTATTTTTTCAAGGGGGCATATTTTTTTCAACATTTTATTTGCTTCAAGTTGAACAGCGGCTCTGTGACCACTCCTGGAACTCGACCATTCCTTTGTTAGGTCTAATGCTCCTTTTTTCAAACAGACAACTTTTACTCAAATGTGTTTACTGCAGTTAAAATGACACATTGGTTTTACTTTGTGTTAAATAAAAACTTTCAAAGGTATATTCATTCCTTATTATTCTTATTTTGCTTAATGACATTTAACTCTGCATGTCATCCCTGAAATTCTGACACACAGAATCACAAGTCCAAGTGTGAACTGTGTCACAGAGTAAACACAATAAAAACATGTATTATTTGCAGTATTGTTCATTAAAATGGCTCAACACTATTAATGTATTACAGAACATATACATACAGTAGGCACATTTGATATTGTAGGCCATTGCACTAGTTAATACTTTCAGCAAGTGATTTTACTTTAATACTTTAAGTATTTTTAAAAGCAAGTACTTATTTACTTTTACTTAAGTAAAAACATTAATATGGTACTTCTACTTTTACTAGAGTACATTTTGTCTGTTTATTTGTACTTTTACTTAAGTACAGTGTTTGAGTACTTTCTCCACCACAGCACACCACAATTATGCAAGATTAATGTTATGCTGCAGACAGTATATCAAATAAACAAAATACTGTACATTTATTATCTGCACAGCCATAAGTTTATATTGGACTACCGTACTCATGTCACAGAAAGCACAGTGGTTCTTACCTTTATAAGTTCTTTCTGGTCTTTTTATTTGCAACTCTTCCAATGTTGCTGGTTAGCTCAAAATCTTCTTAATTTCTAGCTTTTTAAAAAAAAAAGTCAGTTGACTTCAGTGCTTACGTTTCCCACTGAAATGGATGGTGCCGCTTCCTGTCTGCTCTCATTTTCCTCTTGTTTTGTTGGGAAAAAGTTAGATACACGGACAGTGGTGAGCGTGTGTTTCTGTTTGAAACTGCTAGTTTGCACCCGCCCCCCTCGAACTGTAGTTGGCTAGAATGTTGCCTCGGCTTCATTGATTGGTTGAATTGTATGACGGACAAACAAAGATAGGAAAAACAGAAGAATGCACACTCGGAGATTAAAAACAAACAAACAAAAAACTTCACGTCTTCCAGTCTGTCAGGGGGGGCACAGCTGACTCTGCGGGGGGGCAATGCACCTCAATGCCCGCCCATGCCGCCGGGCCTGGATGAGATTCGCCCTGAGTTCCTTAGGGCTCTGGAGTTGTGTTGGCACAATCTGCAATATCACGTGGACATCGGGGGCAGTTCCCTTGGATTGGCAGACTGGGGTGGTGGTTCCCCTATTTCAAAAAGGGGGACCGTAGGGTGTGTTCCAACTATAGGGGGATCACACTCTTAAGCCTTCCTGGTAAGGTCTATTCAGGGGTTCTGGAGAGGAGGGTCCGTCGGATAGTCGAACCTCGGATTCAGGAGGAGCAGTGTGGTTTTCGTGCTGGTCGTGGAACACTGGACCAGCTCTACACCCTCAGCAGGGTCCTGGAGGGTGCGTGGGAGTTTGCCCAACCAGTTTACATGTGCTTTGTGGACTTGGAGAAGGCATTCGACCGNGTGATCATCTCCTGCTGCCTCCATCACCTGTCTGATGATCATCTCCTGCTGCCTCCATCACCTGTTGATGATCATCTCCTGCTGCCTCCATCACCTGTTGATGATCATCTCCTGCTGCCTCCATCACCTGTTGATGATCATCTCCTGCTGCCTCTACCACCTGTCGATGATCATCTCCTGCTGCCTCCATCACCTGTTGATGATCATCTCCTGCTGCCTCCATCACCTGTTGATGATCATCTCCTGCTGCCTCCATCACCTGCTGATGATCATCTCCTGCTGCCTCCACCACCTGTTGGTGCTCATCTCCTGCTGCCTCCATCACCTGCTGATGATCATCTCCTGCTGCCTCCACCACCTGTTGGTGCTCATCTCCTGCTGCCTCCATCACCTGTTGGTGCTCATCTTCTGCTGCCTCCATCACCTGTTGGTGCTCATCTCCTTTGTGCTCTGCTGTAACGTCTCTTTAATCGATGAGCATGTCGGTCTGATGTTGACACTTTCACCTCGGAGTGTCCCAAGTGCAGTGTTGGAGCCCAGTCGGGATTTGACTCATCCATCTCATAAGAAGATTTGCCTTGAAGAGAACGCAGATCAGTAATATAATTATTGCCAGAAAACATTACTGTCATCCATCTAGTATATTATTTTTTGAGTTGAAATTACTGAAGTTCCATGATTTAGTAGATTACCTTTTTTTAATGGTGATGTATAAATGTCATAACAATGTACTACCCTTAAATATTCAGACACATTTTGTTAAAAGATGATGTAGTTTAATGTGTAAAAGGTTGAAATTTGAAAATTGAGATGAGTTACACATTTTTTGTTACTTATAGATTATTCTTTGAATTGATTGTTTGGAAAAGGGGCAGATATAATAATCATGCTGCCTTTCATTTTATATTTTCTTTTAAAAAAAATACATGTCTTTGTTGGGTATTTATTTTGATGAAATGAATAAAGAAATAAATTAATAATAATTTTTTTTGCTACAGTCAATGTGACAACACAATCAACTTTAAACAGTTTATTTTAAAATAACACAGATGTCCGACCTAAACTTGGTTGACCCACTATGCACTGAACTCGACCAAAACATGATACACCTTGACAAAATGGCACAACTCCAGTAAACTGATTTAAAATACTCACCTGAATGGAAATGTCTGGAACAAACAAGCATGTATCTTGTGATGTTGGAGAACGTTACATCAGGACGTCTCACTGCTGATATCCATGCCATTCGTCTCCTTTTTGTTATGGCCGACACACGATTGCCCTCGCGTTGTTTCCAGGTAGGGAAACTATAAAACGAGAGTCCGTTTTCTATTTTTTTACCTTTTCTGTCGTGTGAACGGACATTGCATCCTATTACACAGCAATTTAGGACCATTGCTAAGCTGTTGAAACCTGATTCGAACAAAATACGAGCGACTAGCGACCAGCAAAAATGGCGGATCGACAAAAAACTACACAAAAAACTACCCACAATGCTGTGCGCGGTGGACCAGTGACGTCACGCTCCAAAGCTCTATAAATTGGAAAAATGGGCTTTACAAAGTAGCATAAACAAGGACACACACACAAACACACACACACACACACACACACACACACACACACACACACACACCACACACACACACACACACACACACACACAGCAGGTAAGATATTTGCTGATCATGAATGTTCCTCAAAACACCACTTCAATAAATCTAAATGATCCTGTTCAGGGACCTCCCCACCATTCCTTTTCTGCTTAAACAGAACCAGAAGACCAGAACCATAGGAACCTAAGACATCACAGATTTGTTCTGAGATGGGCTCTTCAGAACCAGCTCACCTTTCTCAAAAGGGAAACCAGATCCTTGGGCCAGGCTGGGCTGTACTGGACACTGACTGTACTGAAGAGCTGGAGCAACGATTCCACGGGGTTACTGGCATGGATGTCGTACGGCCTCTGGTATGAGGAGGAGATGAGCAGAACCAGAACACAGAAATAATGATTTTTTTGTACAGTGTGAAGAACCTAACAGAACCACAAGGGTCATCCTCACCCAGCCACGCAGAACTTCGAAGGCTGTCACCCCTAAAGACCACCAATCCACTTCAAAGGCATAACCTGTCCCCCCACTGACGAAGGACTGAAAGATCTCTGGAGCTGAAAGGACAGAGGAGACATCACAGAGCTGAAAAGACAGAGGACATAGAGTGCTGGCTGTTTTGCATAATGTCTTGTTCTGTCCTCATAGTACATGTCTCATCAGAAGGAGTCAAAGATAACATTTTCCTAAGGGGACAATAAAATATATTGTATTGTTTCAAAAAGCATGCTGTATCATATAGTATCATAGTCTGTTGTATCATATCATAAAGTATAATGTACCAAAAATTATATTATATCAAATCATGAAGTATACTTTATCATATCATAAAGTCTAATGTATCATATCATAAAGTATATTGTATTGTACCAAAAATTCAACATATTTTTCCTTTAAAATGTTACATTTACAGTACTCAGATTAAACTTTTGATCTGTCATCTATGTTCTATTACGAATAAAATGTTGACATTTGCCATCTTCACATCATTACATTAAGTTTTTATTCACAATTTGTTTAGTGTCCCAACTTTTTGGGAATCCGGTTTGTATATTGTATCATATCAAAGTATATTGTATTGTATCATAAAGTATATTGCATCATATCATAAAGTCTGTTGTATTATAAAGTATATTGTATCGTATCATAAAGTATATTGTATCATATCATAAAACATATTGCATCATATCATAAAGTATGTTGTATTACAAAGTATATTGTATCATATAATAAAGTCTGCTGTATTGTATCATAAAGTATATTGTATTATAAGTATATTGCATCATATCATAAAGTATATTGTATCGTATCATAAAGTACATTGTATTGTATCATAAAGTATATTGCATCATATCATAAAGTCTGTTGTATTATAAAGTATATTGCATCGTATCATAAAGTATATTGTATCATATCATAAAGTATATTTTATCGTATCATAAAGTATATTGTATAGTATCATAAAGTATATTGTATCGTATCATAAAGTATATTGTATCATATCATAAAGTCTGCTCTATTGTATCATAAAGTCTGTTGTATTATAAAGTATATTGTATCGTATCATAAAGTATATTGTATCGTATCATAAATTATATTGTATTGTATCATAAAGTATATTGTATTGTATCATAAAGTATATTGTATTATATCATAAAGTCTGTTGTATTATAAAGAATATTGTATCGTATCATAAAGTATATTGTATCGTATCATAAATTATATTGTATTGTATCATAAAGTATATTGTATCGTATCATAAAGTCTGCTCTATTGTATCATAAAGTCTGTTGTATTATAAAGTATATTGTATCGTATCATAAAGTATATTGTATCGTATCATAAAGTATATTGTATCGTATCATAAATTATATTGAATTGTATCATAAAGTATATTGTATCGTATCATAAAGTAAATTGTATCATATCATTTCATAACATTTTCAAATGCAGGGCATCATTCGTATTGTATCGTACAGAACTTCCTGGTTTCAAAGATCTGACACACGTCTCATGAACACAAAATCCAACATTGTTTATGAACATTTAATAGTTTTTTTTTATTGAACCATATCTTCAAATTGATGCTGTTCAACAAGGTTTCTACCAGATTTTGGGTTTATGATGTGCCATCCATCCATCCATTATCTTTTTACCCACTTCTTCCATTTTGGGTCATGCGGGTCGCCGGTGCCCATGTCCAGCAATCACTGTGCAAGGGGTGGGGTACACCCTGGACATGTCTCTAGTCCATCTCAGGGACACATAGAGACAAATGAGACAAACAACCATTCACTTTCTCACTCACATCTAGAGACAATTTAGAGTTACCATCAGTCTAACATGCATGTTTTAGGTATGTGGGAGGAAACTGGAGTACCCAGTGAAAACCCACGCATGCACGGAGAGAACATACAAACTACACCCAGAAAGGCCCCCCGGACCGGGATTTGAACCGGGAACCTGCTCGCTGAGATATGCTGGTGAAGATTCTCAGTCGTCCAGGACATGATAAATCAAAAAGGCGTTCAATACAAGATCAACTGGACTTTATTTGTAACAGAAAACGTTTTGACTCCTATCCGGGAGGCTTTCTCAATTCCATGAACAACTGTGAGAAGTTTGGAGTTATAACAGAACCACGCACCATCATATGTAAATTTCAAGCTGAGGTAACACATACATGTAAATTGACAGATCACACCTTAACAGTAGGGGGTTCCCTTGAGGTCTCTGACAGAAGACACAACACTGTATGTAAATTGACAAAAAACAACTCCCAACCAACAAACAGAGGCTTCTCAAAGAAATTTGTTAGTCTAATTTACAGACAAGACACCTCTGTTCCCATCCGGTGTAAAACGTTTCGGAATCAGTCCCAAAACTGAGTTATAAGTCTTGGAAAGCTGAAATCTCAGACCTCCTCATCTGGTGAAAACGTTTCGGAATCAGTTCCAAAACTGAGTTATAAGTCTTGGAAAGCTGAAATCTCAGACCTCCTCCTCTGTTGAGAGAAGGTTTTTCTCTCTTAACATAAATAGCTTCCTTCACACCCCTCTCAAACCATCTGTGCTCTCTGTCCAAAATTTGCACATTCTGGTCTTCAAATGAGTGTCCCTTGTCCGTGAGGTGGAGGTGAACAGCTGAGTTTTGTCCAGAGGAGGTTGCTCTCCTGTGTTGGGACATTCTTTTGTGGATGGCTGCTTCGTTTCTCCAATGTAACGGTCTGAGCAGACCTCGCTGCACTGGACTGCATACACCACACCACTCTGTTTGTGTGTGGGGGTTCTGTCCTTAGGGTGGACCAGCCTCTGTCTGAGAGTCCTGCTGGGTTTGAAATGTACTGGGATGTTGTGTTTGTTGAAAATCCTTCTGAAATTCTCTGAGACTCCAGCAACATAAGGAATGACAATGTTTTTCCGTCTGTTAGCATTTTTCTGTTGATTATTGTGTTTAGCAGATTTCCTCGCTGACTTGACAAAAGC
>JBBPBX010034758.1:0-32425 GCA_038048925.1 Garcialebias charrua
TAAAAAATTAGCTCAAAATTTGAAATGAAAATGGATGGAAACACAGCTAGTGAGGATCCACAACTTGTCCTCCTCCACCATAACCCTCAGCACTGGCTCTCCTCAAGGATGTGTGTTGAGCCCTCTCCTATTCATTCTGCTCACATATGATTGTGCAGCTACCCATTCTTCTTCTTCTTCTTTCGGCTTTTCCCTTTTCAGGGGTCGCCACAGCGAGTCATCCTCCTCCACCTCACTCTGTCCTCTGCATCCTCTGTCCTCACTCCAACTACCTTCATGTCCTCTCTAACTGCATCCATATATCTCCTCTTTGGCCTTCCTCTGTGTCTTTTTCCTGGCAGCTGCATTTCTAACATCCTTCTACCAATATACCCACTGTCCCTCCTCTGGACATGTCCAAACCATCTCAGTCTGGCCTCCCTAACTTTATCTCCCAGTTGTTCAACATGTGCTGTACCTCTGATTATCTCATTCCTGATCTTATCCATCCTTGTCACTCCTAAGGAGAACCTCAGCATCTTCATTTCTGCTACTTCCAGTTCTTTCTCCTGTCTTTTTGTCAATGACACTGTCTCCAGACCATACAACATAGCTGGTCTCACCACTGTCTTGTAAACTTTTCCTTTGACCTTTGCTGACACCTTTTTGTCACAAATCACTCCTGAAACTTTTCTCCATCCACTCCATCCTGCCTGGACTCTCTTTTTCACCTCTTTACCACATTCCCCATTTTCCTGGACAGTGGACCCCAAGTACTTGAAGTCCTGCACCTTTGTGACCTCTGCTCCTTGTAGCCTCACTGTTCCACTGGCCTCCCTCTCATTCACACACATGTACTCTGTCTTACTACGACTGACTTTCATTCCTCTTCTTTCAAGTGCATACCTCCACCTCTCCAAGTTCTCTTCCACCTGTTCCCTGTTCTCACCACATATCACAATGTCATCTGCAAACATCATAGTCCATGGGGATTCCTGCCTGACCTCATCTGTTAGTCGGTCCATCACCAGAGCAAACAAGAAGGGGCTCAGAGCCGATCCTTGATGCAATCCCACCTCCACTGTAATGGATACTGAGTTATTTAAAATGAATTTTCTAAATTAGTAGAATAAAATGAATTGTTTAAATTATTTAAATGAGAATAAATGTATTAAATTGATTAAAGTGAATCTTGAGAATATGTTGCAGATTGTTTATGGATGTTTGTCTGTTTGTTTAATACTGTTGGTGGTTTGTGTTTTGTTTAATCGTACTTGCACTTTGAAATGTTTGGATTTCCTTTATGTACCTCACGGGCTGCCGTAGTTAATGAGGGCAGGAACTATAAAAGCTGTCAAAATCACAGTAACAAGAAATGACTGCAACTGTCAAGACGTGTTTTGGCTCCAATGAATAACACTTAGTGTTCCTCAGTGAAAGCAGCAAGGTATGTTTGTTTTGTTTATGTTCAATGTTTATATGTTTATTCTGTACTTTAAAGCTCCACTGACATGTTCTTTTAACTTTTCAAAAAATGGCACAACATATATAAATATTAAGATAGACCTCTGACCGTTTTTGCTAAAATAATGTTAAATGAATGAAAATTTCTCTCAAAATAGTTTAAAATTAGCGCCGTTTGTTTAGACCGTAAATCCGGATCTTCCGGTCACGTGTCAGCATTCCCGTTTCTGACGTCACGTCCGATACTGAACTCTGCTCAAACGACAAAAATATAGACGCATCCGTCGAATTTAGCCATTTAAAACTACATTATAGCGAAGCCAAATCGCTATAATGTAGTTTTAAATGGCTAAATTCGACGGATGCGTCTATACTTTTGTCGTTTGAGCAGAGTTCAGTATCGGACGTGACGTCAGAAACGGGAATGCTGACACGTGACCGGAAGATCCGGATTTACGGTCTAAAAAAACGGCGCTAATTTTAAACTATTTTGAGAGAAATTTTCATTCATTTAACATTATTTTAGCAAAAACGGTCAGAGGTCTATCTTAATATTTATATATGTTGTGCCATTTTTTGAAAAGTTAAAAGAACATGTCAGTGGAGCTTTAATATTCGTTCTGTACACTAATATTTGTATATATCTGTATATATTTTAGTTTTTACGGTGATCATGCTTGGTGATCATGCTTGGTGATCATGGTGACAGAAGCGGTGTGGTGACTGTGACCATCTACTTGAAAGAAAATAAAAAGCATCAAATCACCCGTCGAGACTGCGCATCTTAATTCAACTGCTGGGGAGCAGCTACAGTAAAAACTTGACGCTTCAGTGTGTGGCTTCCATTGACGGCGAGACCAGGATCAGCTGTGGATCAGCTGTGGAAATGACGCTACGTCAGAGTCAACGCCCCCATGAGAAGTTGTCTTCGCGGTGGATCCAAGAAGATTGCATCTGCAGAAACTGAACCCGACAGATGATGGATGACCACCGGCGCGGTGAGAAAAATACTGATCAAACAACGAGGAAATAACTTGGAGATGACGTCACCAGATATTGGCGTTTATGAAACTAAATGAGTGTTGGTAAAATTAAACGCCAAATTGCTTAAAGGCTGATTAATAAAAAAAAAAAAAAAAATTAAATGGTGTTTTTGTAACTGAAGTTTCCTTGAATGTAGGTTTAATTTCATTGTAAGACTTTGATCATTGTAAAAATTGAAAATGTCATTGCCATGTGAAAAGGAACTTTCTGTTGACGTTGGTGAGCAAGAGTTAGTTTCAGGTTCTCGCACAAGAAAGTTAACTGAGAAAGGAGAGCAGTATAGAGATGCAGAGTCTACAAAACAGATTAAAGCATTTCTTAAATCTTATGCATCCTGGAAACAAATAGCCAGAGAAGCCAGGAAGAAATTAAAAGGTTTCTGCTCTCAGGAAAATCTAGATGAAATAAATCAGCAAATCCAAAATGGTCTTGATAAAGTTAAACAGAATTATGAGTTTCTTCAACGTAATTCTTTAAATACTCCAGAAATAGTGCAGAAACTAGATGCCTGTACTATACTAACAAATGAGATTTATGATCTTGTGTGTAAGCGTTTAGAAGCGGGTATTGTTGAAGATAAATTTAATCAAGAAGCAGAAAAGGAAAGAGTGCGAGAAGTCTTAAATAGAGATGAATATCTGTCTGTGTTTGGAGAAATCTCTACTGAAAATTCTTCATGCTCATCATCTACCAGCTCAAAGGTTTCTCAAGGTCGGGTAATGGCAGAAGCTGATCTTGCAGCCAAAAGGGTTCAAGTTAAATCCATGTTGGAGATGGAATCTCAACTAGCTAAAGTCAGTAAACTTGAATGTGAATGGAAACATCATGAGTCCCAGATTATGGCAGAAATGAAGCAAAAGGAAGCTGAAGTGCTGCAGCAGCTTGATGAGGAGAAGAGAAAATTGAAGGTAATGCAAACAAATATGGAAGTTAAAATGGCTGCAGCTCGGGTTGATGTTTATAGCAGACTTGAAGATGGTGAAAATCCTGATTCTAAGCCTGAGGTTAAATCAGGACAATATTTAAAACACCTGAGAAAGTCAGCTGCACGCTCTGCACCAATTCTACAACCTCAAATTTTCTCTGAGACTCCTGCAGTAAACTTGGCTGAAGCTTTAACAAGCTCATTGAGTTTAAGTCGCCTTCCTGTTCCTGAACCTGCCATATTCTCAGGTGACCCTCTGAAATTTGTAGACTTTAAAATATCATTTACAACTTTAATTGATTCAAAATCCATCTCTGCTGGGGAAAAAATGTTGTATCTGAAAGGTTATCTTTCTGGAGAAGCCCGAAGGGCTGTGGAGGGTTTCTTTTACAGAAGTTCTGAGGATGCATATGAAGGTGCCTGGTCAGTGCTTCAGGAGAGATATGGAAACCCATTTGTAATTCAGAAAGCATTTAGGGATAAACTTATGACATGGCCAAAGATTGCACCAAATGATCCATTGTCTCTCAGAGATTTTGCTGACTTTTTGAAAAGTTGTGAAGAGGCCATGCCTCAAGTTAAAGGACTCTCCATCTTAAATGATTGTGAAGAAAATCATAAGATGTTAAAGAAGTTACCAGACTGGGTTGTACGTAAATGGAGTAGAGTCGTGGTTGAAGTACTTGATGCATGTGGAGAATATCCATCTTTTGAATGTTTTTCTGGATTTATACGAAAGGAAGCACGCATAGCATGTAATCCTATTGCTTCTCCATTTTTGTTCAAGTCTAGAACTTCAAATGATTTTTCTAGGAAAGCAAAGGCTCTTAATACCAGCACAGAGTTTAAGAAACAAGAAACTGTTCATGTTCTGAAATCTAAACTGCCTTGTTTGGTTTGTGCAGACATATCACACAGTGTTGCTAAATGTCCTAAATTTGCAGTTAAATCAATGGAAGACAAAAAATCATTTATACATCAGAACCATCTTTGTTTTGGGTGCTTAAGGAAAGGTCATCTTTTGAAGGACTGTAAAACACGACATATTTGTGGAGAATGTAAACAGCATCATCCTACTTGTTTACACAGGGAGAGAGTGAGATCTCAGGATGTTGCTCAGCAGTTTTCTATTTCTCCAGCAGAAACACATCAAGTTTCTCACAGTGTCGTATCTCATGCACTCATTAGAAACACGTCTGCTACATCAAGTATTGTTCCAGTGTTTTTGTCCTCTGAGAAGGATCCTGGGAAGGAAGTCCTTACTTATGCACTCCTTGATACTCAGAGTGACTCCTCTTTTGTCTTAGAAGATCTTGTGACAAACTTGATTGTTGAAACCAAACCAGTACAGCTAAAACTTAGTACTATGGTTTCTGTTGATACACCCGTTTTGAGTCAAAATGTGTATGGTTTGCAAGTTCGGAGCTTTTTCTCTGATAATTACATACGTTTGCAGCAAGCATACACGCGTGATTTTATTCCTGTTGATACATCTTGCATACCAAGTAGAAATACAGCATTACAGTGGCCTCACCTTAAACATCTGGCTGGCAAAATGCCTGCTTTGCAAGATTGTGAAGTAGGTTTACTCATTGGTTTTGACTGTCCTTCTGCTTTGGCTCCTTTGGAAGTAGTTGTTGGTGGAGAAAATGAACCTTTTGCTCAGAAAACTGCTCTAGGATGGAGTATCATCGGGGCAGCTAATCCACATTTAGATCGTCAAGGGAACCAAAGATTTGTACACAGAGTGATGGTAAAAGAAATGCCAGTTCCATTGACTTCTGATGTGTTAAGAATTTTAGAGTCTGATTTCAATGAAAAAGGGTCAGAAGGAAAATGTGTTTCCCAAGATGACATTAGGTTTATTCAACTGCTGAGTGAAAATATTACACAGAAGGATGATGGCCATTTGGAGATGCCCCTTCCATTTAAAACACCCTGCCCTCCTGTGTTGCCAAATAATAAGAGGCTGGCTACTGTTCGTGCACAGCATCTGAAGAGAAGATTAAAGAGAAATGATCAGTTTTACAATCATTATAAAACATTTATGGAATCTATCAATAGCTGTTATCTCAGGTTTCTATGGTGGGAGCAAGGAGATTTGGAGAGCGAACCTAAAGAGTATCAAATGAAGGTCCACCTTTTTGGAGCTGCATCCTCTCCAGGCTGTGCTAATTTTGGTTTGAAATATTTGGCACAACAGCAGAGATCAAAGTTTCCAACTGCAGCAGCATTTGTGGAGAATAATTTTTATGTTGATGATGGGCTGATAAGTGTCCCAACAGCAAATGATGCTACCAAATTAATAACTGAAGCACAGAAACTGTGCAGGGAAGGAGGTTTGAGACTCCATAAATTTAATTATAATAAGTCTGAAGTCCTAGACTGTGTGAATCAATCTGAGAGAGCCACAAGTGTGGTTTCTGCTGATCTCAAGCCAGAATTAACACATACTGAACATACCTTAGGTATGCGATGGCATGTCACAAGTGACATGGATCTAAAGGACAAACCTGCTACACGTCGTGGTATATTGTCTGCAATAGCCTCGCTATACGATCCACTAGGATTTCTTTCACCATTCATCATGAAAGGGAAATGCATTTTACAAGATCTATGCCGCAGAAGTATTGGGTGGGAGGACCATCTACCTGAAGACTTGCGTGTACGGTGGGAGAAGTGGAAATTAGGTCTTCAGAATGTGGAGAGGTTAATGATACAAAGATATTACCATCCTCAAGGATTTGGTAAAATCATTAAAACAGAACTACATCACTTCTCAGATGCTAGTAGCCTAGCATACGGTGCATGCTCCTACCTCAGATTTGAGAATGACAAAGGTGAAATCCATTGTTTTGATCATGGCTAAAGCCAGAGTGGCACCTTTGAAAATCCCAACTATTCCCCGTCTCGAGCTTTCAAGCTGCAGTAGTTGCTGCCAGGTTAAGTGTTTTGTTAAAATCAGAACTTGATATGCAGATACAGAGTTTTCTTGAACCCTTAACTCCTAATCATTTGCTTCAAATGAAGTCTGAGTCTGCCCTGCCTCCTGCAGGGGAATTTGTGAAAGAGGACATCTACTCCTCAAAACGCTGGCGCCGTGTACAGTTTTTGGTTGAACAGTTTTGGAGTCGCTGGAAGAGAGAATACCTCCAGAATATCTCCATTAGACAAAAGTGGCATGTAATTCGGCGCAATTTAAAGGTAAATGATGTTGTAATTGTCAAGGAGGATCTTCTCCCAAGAAATAGGTGGCAGTTGGGTCGTGTTGTGGAAACAATGGTTGGTAATGATGGCTTGGTTCGAAAGGTGAAGTTGAGAACAGGGGAACAAAGGTTAGGGTGTTATTAGAAAGTGACGCATGAATTGAATGTACACAGACCCGCTCATTCTCAATCAGTTCATCTGGACAGTTTCTTTTTAGTAGATCAATCAGTTCATCTGGACAGTTTCTTTTTAGGAATACTCTCTATCACTTCATCCAAATCTTTCCAAAATTTATCTTTCTCCTCTCCATCACATCCAACCTGTGGAGCATAACCACTGACTATGTTTAGCATCAGACCTTCTACCTCTACCTTCAGGCACATCACCCTATCTGACACTATCTTCACCTCTACTACATTCTTTGCCAACTCCTCCTTCAGGACCACCCCTACTCAATTTCTCTTTCTATCCACACCATGGTAAAACAGTTTGAACCCTGCTCCAATACAGGCTGTAAGATTGTAAAGTTTGCAGATGATACAGCGGTGGTAGGATGCATCACAAACAATGATGAGTCCAGATACAGGCAGGAAAACCTGGAGAGCTGGTGCAAAGAAAATAACCTTTACATCAATGTGAAGAAGACAAAGGAGATGATTGTGGACTTCAGAAGGAACAAACACACCTTATATCCCCCTGAACATAGGAGGGTCTGCGGTGAAAGTGGTCTCCAGCTACAAGTACTTGGGTGTACACCTTAACAACCTCAGCTGGAGCAACAACACCACCAGCCTGATCAAGAAAGGTCATTAGAGACTCTACTTCCTCAGGCGGCTGAGACGAGCTGGTCTGAGAAGCTCAGTCCTCACCTCCTTCTACAGGTGTGCAGTGGAGAGCATCCTGTGCTCCAGCATCAACGTGTGGCATGGAGGCTGCACAGCTGCAGAAAGAAAAGCTCTACAGAGAGTGGTGAAGGCTGCACAGAAGATGTTGGAGTCAGCCTCTCCACCATCACAGACATCTACACCTCCAGATGCAGGAAGAGAGCACCTGCATCATGAAGGACCCCACTCACCCAGCACACACGCTTTTTGCCCCTCTTCCCTTGGGAAGGAGGTTGAGTAGCATTAAGTGTAGACCAACTAGACTGAGGAACAGCTTCTACCCTGAAGCTGTTAGACTCATGAAAATCTAACCAGAATAATCACTGTGGAAATAAAAATCACTGTAATGCCACTTGTTGATATTTGCTGCCTACTATCCATGCTGCTAATCTGTGAACGCACCACTCTGTGTAAAAATGCGGTGCCTACCGTATTTCCGGTCTATAAGTCTCACCTCTCTATAAGTCGCTTTGTCCAATTATTAGCAATAAATTGGAAAAATCTATAAACGTGGCACACCTCTATTTAAGTTACATCTATTATGCGTCACCAATGACGCGTCAAATATGTCACGCGTCACCGCTGACATCCCGAAATGTAAATGGTAAATGGAGCTTATTTATATAGCGCTTTCCAGCCCCCGATGAGGGGGCCCCAAAGCGTTTTACAATACCAACCATCCGCCCATTCATACACACATTCATACACCGGTAGCGGCAGACTGCCATGCAAGGCGCCTTTCCAGTCCTACCGGGAGCAACTCAGGGTTAAGTGTCTTGCCCAGGGACACAACGACACATGGTGTGGGGAACCGGGATTCGAACCTCCAACCTTCCGATTGGGGGACGACTGCCATTACCACTACGCCACGGCCGCCCCGTTGTTTGTGATTGGGTGTACACCTTAACAACCTCAGCTGGAGCAACAACACCACCAACCTGATCAAGAAAGGTCATTAGAGACTCTACTTCCTCAGGCGGCTGAGACGAGCTGGTCTGAGAAGCTCAGTCCTCACCTCCTTCTACAGGTGTGCAGTGGAAAGCATCCTGTGCTCCAGCATCAACGTGTGGCATGGAGGCTGCTCAGCTGCAGAAAGAAAAGCTCTACAGAGAGTGGTGAAGGCTGCACAGAAGATGTTGGAGTCAGCCTCTCCACCATCACAGACATCTACACCTCCAGATGCAGGAAGAGAGCACCTGCATCATGAAGGACCCCACTCACCCAGCAGACACGTTTTTTGCAATGTGGACCGGTGGTTATCTCTGATGCAAATGGCTGCCACACAGAAGGACTTTAACAAGATTAACACGGTAAAAACAATTATTTGTTTGCTGAAAATTATAGCAAAGATGTGTCTTAGCTGAACCTTTCCTTAATAAATGAACGTCATTGTCAAATCAGCTGGATTTAAAAAGTAGTTTCGCTACGAGCACCCGCACGGGTGGGGCCGCAGCATTTTCTTTAAAATTTAGCAAAATAAACGCTTAAAAAATATATTTCTTAGCTGACATTATAGCACAAATGTTCCTGAGCTAAACCGTTCCGTAATAAATTCACGTAATGGTCAAATCTGCTGGATTTAAATTGTTTCGCTTTGACGTCTTCCAAACCGTTGCGTGCGCTACGAAAATAAATTATAAATAAATCGAATTTTAGCTCAAAAATATCATACAGCTAACAGTTTGTAAATGTCCATCTAGTGATTGCTTTCTGTAAGTTTGATCAAAATCTGTCCTGTAGTTCATGAGTTATTTACATAAATAGTACCAGTTTACGGTAAATACGGAGCTATAAGCTAACACGATCAACAAAGCTAAAACATCGAATTTTTGCTCAAATGTCTCTTAAAGCTAACAGTTTGTAAATGTCCACCCAGTAATTACTTTCTGTAAGTTTCAACAAAATCTGTCCTGTGCTTTAGTAGTTCATACCTCCAGAGCAGGAGGACGGGCTGCGACAGAGTAAGTCCGACCAGAGGAGGCTGCCGTCGGACACATGAGGTGGGAACGGTCGGTGGACCCTAGCGGACAAAAGTGGTTCTGCACCCCTAGCGGCCGAAAGTGGCACTGCACCATTTTTTTTCCAAAATGAAAAACGGTCATATCTGAGCCAAAAATTGGTCTAAAAATATGGAGGAAAATCCATAAACATGTCTCACTGCTCAATAAGTCGCAGGGCATGCTAATTAGGCAAAAAGGTGCGACTTATAGACCGGAAAATACGGTATGTTTTCTTTAATGGAAGCACAACTTCAAACTTGCTACTCTAAACCAGTTAATTTCCTGGAGAATACAAACCTCTCCTTTTCATCACTGTTCTATTCTGCTGCTCATGAGGTCTGTCACAGGCTTTATCTGAGTTTTACATTTTTCCAGAATCTGTTTAGGTTTTGGAAATGGAATAAACTGTATTAGGGTCATCTAGGTTAACACTGTGTGAATTACATGTTCTCCACAGACGTTTAATAATTTTTCTGATGGATTTTCATGAAATCCATCTGACCGCAAAGCGTCTTTCACTTGGGGGACAAAATTGACATCGCTGATTGGTCAGTTGCTGACGAGCTTGCTGGAATGATTGACAGGTGTAGGAAATAAACCGTCATGCAAAAGAAAAAAATGTCATAGATTTTACTGGCCCACTTAAGACGGTCATCATTTATTCCAAACTTGTTCAATATTTTGGTGAATCTAAGGTTTGAGAACTGAGTTTCCTTACAAAACCCTAATTAAAGTGCTATGTGTCTTCATCATTGTTTGTCCCATAAAACGGCAAAATTAGTTGTCTGCAACTCTGCATTTAACCCATCACACCTGGGATACACCCAGGTGGAGCAGTCGTCCGCTATGGAGCCAAGATGGTGTAGTGGCAGGGCTTTTGACTTGGGACCCGAAGGACGCGGGTTCGCGCCCCGGCCACTACACACCTTGGGGTGTCTATGAGTGCACATCTAATTCTCCAGCTCCCCGAGCGCGACTACGCTGCTCGTTGCACCACCTGGTGGTGGTTGGGTTAAAGGCAGAAGACCAATTTCGTCTGTCAAGTATGGGAAACATACACAGATGACAAAATGTGACAAATTATTATTATTATTAATTATTATGAAGTGTTTGGGGAGCAATAAGGGATTAGGCGTCTTGCTCAAAGACATCATGACATGTGGGAATGGCTGGGGATCAAACCTGGGACTTTCGGGTCCTGAGTCGGCTGTCCCACCTCTACGCCATCCCGGCCCCTAATGATGGTTTCTTAATTTTTCAATGGTGCTGAGTTAAAATTTAGGGGCGCTTGAGCACCCCCCAAAAAGAAATCACCACTGACTGTGCACATGAAAATAGTCTGTTGTTTTCAAAAACAAGACGTTTAAAATGCAGCATCAAAGCTCACTGGTTGAAACTATGACGTCCAGTTCTTTGGTAATTTGAGAGTTCTGTGATTTCTGAATCATCTTTAGTTTCATCAAATGGTTAAAGAGAAGTCTGCTTTTTTTTACTCACAATAATCAACTTTATTTTCTCTTTCTTGTATGTCCAGAACTCCCACAGCATTGTGTCTGGAAGGAGGAGGTTCTCACTGACCAGCAGCTCGATAATCAGGAGAGGAACTCCAGTTTGGACCAGGAGGAACCAGAACCTCCACAGAATGTAGATGACCAGGAGAAAATCTGTACTGGTCAGGATGAAGAACAGCTTTCAGTGAAGCAGGAGTATGATACATTTATGGTAACACCTGCTTATGAGGAAATTAACCACAAGAAACGAGTACCTGCTCAGGAGGAACCAGAGCCTCCACAACAGAAGGAACCAGAGCCTCCACAACAGAAGGAACCAGAGCCTCCACAACAGGAGGAACCAGAGCCTCCACAACAGGAGGAACCAGAGCCTCCACAACAGGAGGAGCTCTGTATTGGTCAGGATGAAGAACAGCACTTACTGATGCAGGTGATGGAGGGAAGGAACCACTGGGAGCCAGAAAAAAGCATCGTCCAGAACAAGAAAGAGCTCGATCGTCAGTGCAGAACACTGAAGATCAACTGGAAACCTCAGATAAAGCTTCACAGAATAGGTAAGGAGCAACAGTGGGGATAATGGAGGTTTAACTGGGAGACTGGTTCAGTCTTACTGGATGCAGTTTGCAGTTAAAAGTGCTGATTTCTGCAGCTTTAAGACACAGCTGACTAGTGGTGTAACCGTACATGTGGGTGCACCAAACCATTTCGGAATGGTACGTTCGAATCGGTCCACCTGTGTACCGTTTCGGTCTTTTTTTTTTCACTCATTAAATTTTATTAACGAGAGATTATCCGCCGCAGAACTAAAATTCCTAAGCGTGTTTCAGCACGGTGCTATTATCTTGCAACACGTAGCATTGGCAGCCTAGCATCTGGTTGCAGTCATAGACATAAACAATTTAAACTTAAACATATTTATGTCTGCGGTTGCGGTGTCCTGTTTGGGAACATTGTCTTTCTTGTTAAAAGATATGGACAAATCCAAAGCTGTGTGTCGATGTTGTGTATATACAGGTAGTCCTTGACTTACGACGGAGTTCCGTTCCTTCGCTCCGTCGTAAAGCGAATTTCGACGTAATACTGAACATACATCCAAACTGCATTTTATACGTACAGTACTGTATTTGACCAATATTTTTTTTAAATGTCCATAGGACCAGACTTAGCTTTTTAAAGATTTTTCTACCTGAATTATTGAGCATGCATCAGGGTATGTTGTTTCAAAATTCATGGCGTCAACAAATCCCAAAAAAGTTGGGACAAGTCCATTTTTACCACTGTGTGGCATCCCCCCTTCTTCTTACAACACTCAACGGACGTCTGGGGACAGAGGAGACCAGTTTCTCAAGTTTAGAAATAGGAATGCTCTCCCATTCATGTCTAATACAGGCCTCTAACTGTTCAATCGTCTTGGGCCTTCTTTGTCGCACCTTCCTCTTTATGATGCGCCAAATGTTCTCTATAGGTGAAAGATCTGGACTGCAGGCTGGACATTTCAGTACCGGATCCTTCTCCTACGTAGCCATGATGTTGTGATTGCTGCAGAATGTGGTCTGGCATTATCTTGTTGAAAAATGCAGGGTCTTCCCTGAAAGAGATGACGTCTAGATGGGAGCATATGTTGTTCTAGAACCTGAACATAGTTCTCTGCATTAATGGTGCCTTTCCAGACATGCAAGCTGCCCATGCCACAAGCACTCATGCAACCCCATACCATCAGTGATGCAGGCTTCTGAACGGAGCGTTGATAACAACTTGGGCTATCCTTGTCCTCTCTGGTCCGGATGACATGGCGTCCCAGTGTTCCATAAAGAACTTCAAATCGTGACTCATCTGACCACAGAACAGTCTTCCATTTTGCCACACTCCATTTTAAATGACCCCTGGCCCAGTGCAAACGTCTGAGCTTGTGGAGCTTGCTTAGAAATGGCTTCCTCTTTGCACTGTAGAGTTTCAGCTGGCAACGGCGGATGGCACGGTGGATTGTGTTCACTGACAATGCTTTCTGGAAGTATTCCTGAGCCCATTCTGTTATTTCCTTGACAGTGGCATTCCTGTTTGAGGTGCAGTGACGTTTAAGGGCCCGGAGATCACGAGCATCCAGTAGAGTTTTACGGCCTTGACCCTTACGCACAGCGATTGTTCCAGATTCTCTGAATCTTTTGATGATGTTATGCACGGTTGATGATGATAACTTAAAAGTCTTTGCTATTTTATGCTGGGTAACACCATTCTGGTATTGCTGCACTATCTTTCTGCGCAACAATGGTGGAATTGGTGATCCTCTTACCATCTTGGCTTCTGAGAGACACTGACACTCTGAGAAGCTCTTTTTATACCCAATCATGTTGTCAATTGACCTAATTAGTGTTAATTGGTCTTCCAGCTGTTCGTTATATGCTCAATTTCCTTTTTCCAGCCACTTATTGCTACTTGTCCCAACTTTTTTGGGATTTGTTGACACTGTGAAATTTTGAATCAACATATTTTTCCTTTAAAATGTTACATTTACGCAGATTAAACTTTTGATCTGTCATCTATATTCTATTACGATTAAAATATTGACATTTGCCATCTCCACATCATTGCATTCAGTTTTTATTCACAATTTGTTTAGTATCTCAACTTTTTTGGAATCCGGTTTGTATATACATTGTATCACAAAAGTGAGTACACCGTTCACATTCCTGCAGATATTTAAGTGTATGATTTCATGGGACAACACTGACAAAATGACACTTTGACACAATCAAAAGTATTCTGTGTGCAGCTTATATAACAGTGTAAATTTATTGTTCCCTCAAAATAACTCAAGATACAGCCATTCATGTCTGAACCACCAGCAACAAAAGTGAGTACACCCCTTAGTGAAAGTTCCTGAAGTGTCAATATTTTGTGTGGCCACCATTATTTACCAGAACTGCCTTAACTCTCCTGGGCATGGAGTTCACCAGAGCTTCACAGGTTGCCACTGGAATGCTTTTCCACTCCTTCATGACGACATCACTGAGCTGGCGGATATTCGAGACGTTGTGCTCCTCCACCTTACGCTTGAGGATGCCCCAAAGATGTTCTATTATTGGGTTTAGGTCTGGAGACTAGGGGTGCACCGATTTCAATTTTCTGGCCGATCACCGATTTTTAGAAAGTCTGACCTGCCGGTCTCCGATTTTGGCCGATACCGATTTTCAGGTGTTAAAAGGTCAAAATGCACCCCAAATTTTCATGATTTTCCCACCGTTGCGGAGGCAGATGCGATCGGTGGATAAAATCAGCTTCTCATTTAAAGATCGGCCGATCACCGATCTCCCCAAATGAAGGAAATCGGGGCCGATCGATCGGCCGGCCGATTTATCGGTGCATCCCTACTGGAGACATGCTTGGCCAGTGCATCACCTTTACCCTCAGCCTCTTCAGTAAAGCAATGGTCATCTTAGATGTGTGTTTGGGGTAGGGCTGGGCGATATATCGATATTTTTAAAATATCGAGATTTTTTCTAAAGAGATATAAGCCGAGACTATATCGTTTATATCGAGAATCCTCCGTCTGTCTGTTTTCTCCCACTCGCCCCCCTCCTTCTCCTTCACTGAACACAGACCCAGCCCTTCCTTCCTGCCTACAGGAGGCGGAGCCGCGGAGACTTTCAGCACAAGGAAACACGGCAGATATGAAGAGAGCCTCTAGCTGCTGAGGGGGAAAAACAATGTTCTTTCTGAGCTAGTTTGGATTTAAATTGTCAGATGAGGGCAGAAAAAATATTTTTGTAGACGATGCTGAAAATAATCCCGAAGAAAGGTCGGAACTACGAATCTTTTTCACCATTTAAACAGCGGAGTGGAGCATGAACCGTGAAACGGCAGAACCGAGTGTTTTTACAGCCTGCTGCTTCCTTAAAACAAACGTCGGGGCTGAGCTCATTTAGCCGTGCGTGCACTGCAGCGCTTCATGAGAGGAGCAGAGAGAGGTGGAGACATTAATAAATCAGCAGCTCATCACATCGCCAAAGACACGGTCCTTAGCGGCTAACAAGATGGCTAACTCTTTAGCCGTCTTCTTCCACAGCTGAGCCTGACCGTGTCTTTAGCGACACGACAAACCGCCGAGTTAACAATGTCTCCGCCTCTCGGTTCACGTTTCTGAGTGGAGGACCACATTAACTGCAGTTCACAAACACACTGACTAAAGTGAAAGCACCTTTCTATCTTATCAAGACACTCAAAGCTCTTTAAAACACAATCTGTGTCCTCATTTACCCATTCATACAGCACTACTAGAACTGTACAAAGAATAATCAGTACTTTATCACATTCATACACTGATGGGACACACATCAGAGGCAATGAGGGGTTCAGTGTTGCCCACTGCCCAGGAACACTTCAGCATGTGACTGCTGGTGCAATTGAACCCCTAGCTCTATAATAATAATAATAATAATCATTTTATTTAAAAGCGCCTTTCAGGACACCCAAGGACACTTAACAAACCAATACAGTGCAAACATTATCAGTGACAAATTGAAATATAAAAAATACATAAAGATTATAAAATGCAAAATAATAAAAACACATTTAGTAAAGTTTTTTTTTCTTCCAAAATATATTTATTTGAGTTTTTACAAAATAAACACAACGTTCATACAATAAACAGACTAAATAAAATACCCCCACCCAAATAATAAAAAAAAAACAAAAAAAAACAATCAAAATACAATTAAAAAAAACAAGGTGTCTCATATTTCTTTTTACATTGTTCATTTCTTTTTTTTTTATGAGTTCAACTATAGATGTCTTCTCGTATTATTGTCTTTGGAAACTAAGTAAGTAAGTAAGTAATTTTTATTTATATAGCACATTTCCCAGACATGAGAGTCACAAAGTGCTTCACAAGAGGAAAAATAAAATCATAAAATCACAGAAATAAAATCATAAAATCACAGAGATACTATACAAAAATCACAGAGATACTATACAAAAAGGTAAAACATAACTAGCTCTAAAAACAATGTACTAAAGTTAACCAAACGCCTGTCTGAAGAGATGAGTCTTAAAACTGAGGTCAGCACGCTCTTCAATTGCTTGCATTTTCATTTAAAGAGTCCAAACTTTTTACATACAAAATAAAGGGGTTCCAAACACACTCAAACAGTTCTTGCTTGCCCTTTAACACATACGTTATCCTTTCTAAAGGAAGAGCTGATAACATTTGTTGTAGCCATTGATTTGCAGTAGGTCTATTCACGTTTTTCCAACATAACGATATACATCTTTTTGCATTAATCAAACTTAAATTAATAAACATTTGTTCATTATTAGTGTAGTTATGTCTTTCAGGATATAGCCCGAACACAAACAATTTTGGGTCCAAAATTATTTGTTTAGAAATGATTTTTTCAATTATATTTTTTACTTCTGTCCAAAATAACATAATTTCCCTGCAATACCACATACAATGTACCAGAGTCCCTTTATCCTCCACACACTTTGAACAAACATCAAGTATCTCCCCATTGTATTTATTGAGGTCCACAGGAGTTATACCCGCATTAACCACTTGTATTGAATCATTTTTAATGCTGTATTAATAGAGCTAGTGTGGGCCAGATTACATGCTATTTGCCAATCTTCTCTGATAAGTCCATTATTATATCTTCCTTCCAAACATTAAGTCTATCATGTGATCCTTCAAGCGAATGGGATGTCAATAAATGATAAAAATCTGATATTATACCTTTTTTTAAACTATCTTTTGTTAGCATTTCTTCTAAAGTTGACTTTAGAGGTTTTGTCAGCACATTGTTCTGTGTTAAGAAAGTTCATTCTCAATAGTCCAGGTATCAAATCCGCTCATTCTCAATCAGTTCATCTGGACAGTTTCTTTTTAGTAGAAACGTTTCACCCTCACTCCAGAGGGCTTCGTCAGTCAGAGTAGTCCAAAGCAAACTGAAGCTACCCCACCAAGTAAACAACTTAAGTGGACCAACCAGTTTGCTGTAGCCAAGATGGTTTCTGGGGGCTTGTCCCTCGTCGACTCCTCCCAGGCAGGCAGACATGTCCAAAGTGGTTCAAGACAAGAAAGTTCATTCTCAATAGTCCAGGTATCAAATCCGCTCATTCTCAATCAGTTCATCTGGACAGTTTCTTTTTAGTAGAAACGTTTCACCCTCACTCCAGAGGGCTTCGTCAGTCAGAGTAGTCCAAAGCAAACTGAAGCTACCCCACCAAGTAAACAACTTAAGTGGACCAACCAGTTTGCTGTAGCCAAGATGGTTTCTGGGGGCTTGTCCCTCGTCGACTCCTCCCAGGCAGGCAGACATGTCCAAAGTGGTTCAAGACAAGAAAGTTAATTCTCAATAGTCCAGGTATCAAATCCGCTCATTCTCAATCAGTTCATCTGGACAGTTTCTTTTTAGTAGAAACGTTTCACCCTCACTCCAGAGGGCTTCGTCAGTCAGAGTAGTCCAAAGCAAACTGAAGCTACCCACCAAGTAAACAACTTAAGTGGACCAACCAGTTTGCTGTAGCCAAGATGGTTTCTGGGGGCTTGTCCCTCGTCGACTCCTCCCAGGCAGGCAGACATGTCCAAAGTGGTTCAAGACAAGAAAGTTCATTCTCAATAGTCCAGGTATCAAATCCGCTCATTCTCAATCAGTTCATCTGGACAGTTTCTTTTTAGTAGAAACGTTTCACCCTCACTCCAGAGGGCTTCGTCAGTCAGAGTAGTCCAAAGCAAACTGAAGCTACCCCACCAAGTAAACAACTTAAGTGGACCAACCAGTTTGCTGTAGCCAAGATGGTTTCTGGGGGCTTGTCCCTCGTCGACTCCTCCCAGGCAGGCAGACATGTCCAAAGTGGTTCAAGACAAGAAAGTTCATTCTCAATAGTCCAGGTATCAAATCCGCTCATTCTCAATCAGTTCATCTGGACAGTTTCTTTTTAGTAGAAACGTTTCCCCCTCACTCCAGAGGGCTTCGTCAGTCAGAGTAGTCCAAAGCACACTGAAGCTACTCCACCAAGTAACATTCTGGCAACATTCTGAAATACGTAGAGCACTTTTGGTAGTATATTCATTTTGATTAAATTTACTCTTCCAATCATAGATATTGGCAATGGTATCCTTCTTTCTAAAGAATCACCTACTACTTTTAATATGTGTTTATAGTTATTTGCAGATATCTGTTCTATATTTGATGAAATGTGTATTCCTAAATACTTAAATTCATTTACTATCTTAAACTGTTGTATTTCTGGAGTTATATTAATCTTTTCATTCTTATCAAGGAGTAACATTGAAGATTTGTTTTTATTTATTTTATATCCCGATATCTCCCCATATTGTTTGATTATGTCCAGAATATGTTTTATTGAGCTACTTATTTTAGATACAAATAGAATAACATCATCTGCAAACAGGGAAATTCTGTGTTCATTGGATCCTACTTTGATTCCATAAATTTGCGGGTGTGAACGAATAGCAATAGCAAATGGCTCTATTGCCAGAGTAAATAACAAAGGTGACATTGGGCATCCTTGTCTGCATCCTCTACTGATCTTTATTGGTTTAGATATATTTCTGTTTGTTATAATTTCAGCTGAAGGGTTACTATATAATATTTTCACCCATTGGACAAACTTATTTCCACAATTAAACTTTTCCAATACCTGAATAAGAAATTCCCAATCTATCCTATCAAATGCCTTTTCGGCATCTAATGATAGAAGAGCTGAATCTGGTGATCCTTTCTTATAATAAATTATATTTAATACACGCCTCACATTGTGGAAGCCTTGCCTTCCTAATATGAATCCATTTTGATCATGATTTACTATTTTTGGCAAGATCTTTTGTAAACGTAATGCTAGCAATTTAGATATTATTTTCAGATCTGCATTTAACAAACTAATTGGCCTGAAATTTTCACATGTATCTAATGGTTTATCTGGTTTCGGTAAAAGAGTGATCATGGCTGCGTTTATTGACGGGGGAAGATAATTTGAGCTGAAGATTTCTTTAAACATATCTAGTAGTGGAGTTAAAAGTTTATCTTTAAAAATTTTGTATAAATCTATTGGGAGGCCATCAGGTCCTCCTCTTTTTCCTGATTTCATATTGTTGATAGCTTGTCCTAACTCTTCCTCTGTTATTTCTAAATTCAGGGTGTCCCTATCTCCTTCTGAAAACTTAGGTATATTTAAATTTGTTAAGAATTGATCTATTTTTTCTAATTTTATTTTTTCTTGCGCTTTATACAAATCCTCATAGTAATTCTTAAACGCTGAGTTTATTTGTTGTGGATCTTGTAAAGTTCGTTCATTTATTTTAATAGATGTAATTGGTTGCCTAAATTCTAACTGTTTTATTTGCCAAGCTAATAGTTTTCCTGTTTTATCTCCCTGTTCATAGAATGTTTGTTTAAGTCGTAGTAAACTTGATGCGGCTCTTGATGCTGAATGTTTATTGTATTCTGCTCTTAAAATTAATAATTCCTTTTCCAGTTGTGGATCTTGTTTTTTGTTTATTTTCTCTTGTATTGTTTTTATTTTATTTTCCAACTGTATTCTGGTTTTTTTTCAGTTTGTTTTGTCTTGGAACCTGTATAGCTAATGATATGCCCTCTAAGAAAGGCCTTGAATGCTTCCCATCTTATACACGCTGACGTTTCTGTCGTGTTAATCTGAAAAAATTCTTCTACTTGTTTCTTTAGGTATTTCACAGTTTTCATCTCGTAGCCATTTGTGTTGAAATTGCCATCTTGGAGGTTTGAGACACAACAACAACAAAAAAAGATGTTAAATCGCACATCCATCACACACAACTCCACTAAATACAAAACATAAACATCCCTCCCCGCTCCAACCCCCCCTCCCAGGGTTGAGAGAATCCCACCCGCTTCCATTGTGTCTCCCGTTATAGCTAGAAACCAATCCACACCAAGTGAGGATCAGTACCACCACTCTTTGCTTATCTGCAACAACTTCCCCCGTTACTGCCTAGAATTGAAAAAAATAATAATAAAATAAAAATAATAATAATAATAATAAGTAAATATTAGCGTATATACACCTGTATGTCCACATATTTGCATAATACTTCCATCCATCCATCCATCCATCCATCTTCTTCCGCTTATCCGGGGTCGGGTCGCGGGGGTAGCAGCCTAAGTAGGGAGGCCCAGACTTCCCTCTCCCCAGCCACTTGGAGCAGCTCCTCCGGGGGAATCCCAAGGCGTTCCCAGGCCAGCCGAGAAACATAGTCCCTCCAGCGCGTCCTGGGTCTTCCTCTGGGTCTCCTCCCGGTGGGACATGCCCGGAACACCTCACCAGGGAGGCGTCCAGGAGGCATCCTAACCAGATGCCCGAGCCACCTCAACTGGCTCCTCTCGATGTGGAGAAGCAGCGGCTCTACTCCGAGTCCCTCCCGGATGACTGAGCTTCTCACCCTATCTCTAAGGGAGAGTCCAGACACCCTGCGGAGAAAACTCATTTCAGCCGCTTGTATCCGAGATCTTGTTCTTTCGGTCATAACCCAAAGCTCATGACCATAGATGAGGGTGGGAACGTAGATCGATCGGTAAATTGAGAGCTTTGCCTTTTGACTCAGCTCTCTCTTCACCACGACAGACCGGTACAGCGCCCGCTTCACTGCGGACGCTGCACCTATCCGCCTATCGATCTCACGCTCCAGTTTTCCCTCATTCGTGAACAAGATCCCGAGATACTTAAACTCCTCCACTTGGGGCAGGACCTCCTCCCCGACCCGGAGAGGGCATTGATCTTGGATGTCATAAATTGTGAGATGGAGCCTCTGGAAGCTTTTTACAGAAAGATGATGATAGGTGTTTAGATACCTGTTACCTTAATAAAAACCACACAAGATAAACAAGAGGAATGAGTTAGACAGAATCATGGAAACTTTGCAAAGGGGATTAGGCTTTTTAATGTACTTCTGAAACTTGGTTGGTCTCATGAACACATTCTTGCACAAATCCGAATTGTGCAGCAATCACAAACCATTTATACAAGTAGGAGGAGGAGTTGACAAGTTACACAAATCTCTGACAACATACAGATAGATAAACTGCAGTCAGGGTTCTGCATGAGGCAGGAACATCTAATCAAAACATTGTACCATGAACAAACAAAGAAGTTTGTCTGTTCTTCCTCAAGGACCAACACTGTTTGTATCTCAAATTAATTGTTTGAATGTGAACAGAGAACATTATATTAAAGTGAGCTGGGTAAGAATTATTGTTCAGAGTAATTAGTTTTAGATGATAAATGTTGAACATCTCCATCATTCCATCCTCTTATCATATAAACTGATCATTATCAATTATGTGAGTGGTATGGAAAACCGACCGTCCTGTTGCCCATACAGTAACGTCCTGACAACTCAGCATCACCTTCTTAGGATGGTTTGAGAGATTTAAAGTTTTGGAGAACTCTGTGGTGATGATTGTCATATTGCATGACTCATTTCAATGTTTGTGAGGAATAAAGATTTGAGGAGAACTTTGTCGTTTGATTTTACTTGATTTTATCACTTGTTTTATTTGTTGTAGCACTTTGAGATTTTTATTAATGAAAAGTGCGGTATAAATTCAATTAATTATTATTATTATTATTATTAGTTAATATGGTCTTATTTCATGGCTCTTTTTAAAGTTTTAAGAGGAATAATAAATTCCAGAGGGGATCCATCTATTTAATCTCAAAAACTAAAAGTTTTTCCAAAGAAATAAACCCTTTTTTATTATTTAAAAGAAGTATATATATGTTAAAAAACTAATCTATTTAATTGGTGTTAAACAAATAAAAAGAACTAATCTATTTGATTTGTATTAAACAAATAATATATTTGACTTGTGTCAAAATAAAAGAACTAATACATATTCAGAGATGTAGGAAAAGCAATAATAAGAACTCAGTATGTTTGTTAAAGATGTGGGAAACAATTAAAAACACAGCAAATAAAGAGGTCCTTTATGGACACACATAAAAATAAAATAAAGTGAATAAAAGATTTCAGTTCAAATTTCTGTACCCTTTCAGTGGCTGATTAAAACCAAAACAGGATTAAAATAAGCAAATAAAATGATTAAAAGTTTGGCTTGAAATTACTTTGATTTTAAAATATAGCCTAGAAAAACTAACATTATCTTAGTACCAGACATTTGTGAAATTTTTCAGCACACAGAATCACTCAGTATTTTCTTTTTGGCTAATTAACACTCATCTTTCAGAGGAGTGAAATCGTCTTCATTTTGTTCCAGACGAGTTTGGTGCAAGCTGATCAGAACACCTGTGAAAGCTTTCATCATCATTTTCTTTAAAAGTGGTATCACACAGGAGAAGAGAATGCAGAACAGGAACAACACCGTTAGAAGAGGAGTGCAGATCTTCAAAAGGAGATGCCACCATGGTCCAGAGATGAACCATGACCAAAGATCTACAGGGTTTGCTCCTCTAGTCCCACTTTCAACATAGTTCTTGAGATCACTCAGATCATGTAAAGCATCATGGATGTCTCCTCCTGTTCCTGTTTCATCTGGGATGTAGGTGCAGCATGTTTCTCCAATGATTTTACATACGCCGCCTTGTGATGCTGTCAACAAATCAAGGACAACACGATTCTGCAAGATCATCTGTTTCAGTCCGCTCAGTTCGCTCAGGGTCCCATTTGCCAAATGATAGGTGTCGTTGATAAGACGGAGGAGGGCATATCTGTTGACTTCAACGTGATCTCGTACCTCACCGACTCCCACAAATGGGAAGAGTCCTTGGAAGAATTTCTCTCCTCCATTCCAGATCCTAAATTCCCATGGAACGCCGGTGGTAGTGGTAAGCCCTCCCCATCTTTTTACCTCAGGCATTGGGGACCGTCTTGTCCGGTGGGCTGAGGGTATCAGCGCTTTCCTCAGTACGAACATTGGGTTGGATAGGGGGACCAAAGCACAAAGGCCCCCCCAATCAGGTGGTAGTGCAGTGTAGGCTCTGTGACCACACAAAAAATACCAGTCAGTTAATACACGAGAGCCTTTGTCACCTGGTACTGACAAGCTGCAGTGGGTGATCTTCTGACGTCCTCTCGTTTGCAGGCTGACATTGAAGGTTCTTTGTTCAAGGAGTTGCGTGCAGTCTGTGACATCTTCAAACTTTGAACAGTTGGCCTTTGCATATGGCCGCCCTGCTCTGCAGAAAACACAGTGGATGTAGTTCGGTGCATTCTTTTGTCTTGTTGTATCACAGAAGGAATACACTTTGTCACATAAGTTCCAGGGTACCAGGCCCACTGGAGTGGTTCCGTTGTTGTACACACAGTATCCCAGAGCTCCAACTGACAAATGGGACACCGTGATCAGTTCAGGTAGTTTTATCGACATCTGGGGTAGGGGCATCACGTCTGAGGTGATACTGCAGTTTGAAGCAAAGTCGTATCCCATAGAAGCCATGGCCAAACGTCTGTCTAGGTCTGTGTGGGTGTTCTTTACCTCGTTGGACAGTGGCACTGAGTAGTCTCGTTTAGCCCAGCTGCCTGTTCCTGCGTGGGTGCTCAGACCATACAGACACGCTTGTTGAGCTGTGGACACGGCTGCTGGTCGGAGGCCTGAGTTTTGGGTGGCATAAGGCAGATGGGCACAGACATAACAGTTAGTAGCTTCACCTTCATAGGCTGTTTTGTTCATTAGTTGCCACCACAAGTTGGTGCTGTAGTCATGTGGGTGTTCTGAATCAGCTTTCAGCAGGTTGTTGAGGTCACTATTGGCTATGTGCCATGCTGCAGTCACAATGCAGTAGAGAGTCCACCTGGCATGTGGAGCCCCCATTGCTGCTCAGCTTACAGAATTACTGATCTCAAAATAGTCCTAACAGAACAGGGTCGTTGGTTTCTTCACTGGGTTTGAGATGACGCGCTCTAAATTGCCGCGCCCCCTTTGTAGCCAGTCATCCACCACTGTTCTAATGACCTAAGAGTCCAGTACCTTATGCAGCTTGCAGTGACTGAGATGGATCCAGGAAGATCTTTCGGCGATTTTGACAGCAGTTGGTGTACTCAAGAGTACTTGATACGGTCCTTCCCAATGTGGACACGCCCAAGATTTTCGTTTGACCACTCGGATGAAGACCCAGTCACCCGGTGTCACTGCTGTCGTTTCTTCCTGGGGAAACAGAGAATCAGAAGGCAGTAAAATTGTCTTTGACACTTTCTTTTCTTTAAGTGTCTTTATCATGTAATCTGCTAAAGTCTGTTCCTCATCTGCTTTTTGCAGATCTGGTGATAAAAGAGGCATTCTGTATGGTCTGCCATGAATTATCTCAAAAGGGGTCAGACCATTAGTTGTTGGAGTGATTCTCATATACAATTTCACAATGTCTAGGTACTCTGGCCATGGACGTTTTGTGGTTTCCATGGTTTTTGATTTTGATGGGGTTTTGATTTTGATGATTTTGAGATTTTGGTAGAACTGGTTTATTATTTATATGATATAAACCGCATTTCGAGCCTCCCACATCTGTTTTTCCTGTTTTGGTGCAGCTTTCTGCATATCCAAAAGAACTGATTTATTAATCATGTCTTCATTCAGTGAGCTCATCAAAAAACATGAGCCATAAATTCCCTTAGCAGCTTCTTTAGCTACAAAATCAGCAAATCTGTTACCATTTGAAACAAAGTCTGTGTTTCTGGTGTGAGCAGTGCATTTGCAAACAGAAATGTTGTTTGGTTTGTGGATGGAATTTAAAAGTTCTGTCAAAAGTTTTGCATGTGTCACAGGTTTCCCACTAGATGTCAACATACCCCTGTTTTCCCATTGCTTGGCAAAGTAAAACAGAGTTGAGAGGGCGTACTGGCTGTCCGTGTAAACAGTAACACTTTGTCTTTCAGCCAGCTGGCATGCGCGTGTGAGTGCAATTATTTCTGCAGCCTGAGCTGAGTGATGGTGGGACAGCTGCTTTGCTTCTATGATAACGTCAGGGAGCTGGACAATTGCATAACCAGTCTGAGTTTTTCCAGTGTCAGTCCTGAAACATGATCCGTCCACAAACCAAACTAACCCGTCAGTCAGAGGTGTGTCAGTTAAATCAGATCTGGGCAAATGAACCTGTTCAGTGATTTCTAAACAGCTGTGAGGTGTTCCGTCATCTGGGAGTGGAAGAAATGTTGCTGGGTTTAAGACATTACAACGTTTGATGTTTATGTGGCTCTGTGATAACAAAAGTGCAGTGTAGGAGAGGTGGCGAGCTGGGGACAGGATGTTCATTTTGCTCTGCAGCAACAACACGTCCACGGCATGTGGTACAAGGAGGTCTGTCTCATGAAACAAGATCACGTCAGCTGTTATCTGCACAGCCATTGCAGCAGCACAAACTGCTTGAACGCACGGTGGTAAAGCTAATGCCACAGAGTCTAATTTCTTTGAGTAAAAACCAAGAGGTTTCATTTTGTCTCCATGCTTTTGCAGAAGAACTGATGTCATAAAGCTGTTTCTACAATCAACAGTCAGTGTAAAACGTTTTGAATAGTCAGGCAGAGTCAAAGAAGTTGTTTGAATGAGTTTCTGCTTCAATGTTAAGAAGGCTTGCTTCGTGGGCTCAGTCCAAGTGATTTTGTCTGTCAAGGTCATAGGAGTGTCATAGATCAAACAGAGCAAAGGTTGTGTCAGCTCGGCGTAATGTGGGATATAATATCTACAAAAATTACTGAGACCAAGAAAACTCATCATTTGTTTTTTTGTTTTTTTGTTTCAGGCCTCGGTGCGTCAGCAATGGCCTGTTTTCTTTTCTGCTGTATCTGTTTTCCATCAGCTGATAGTGTATGTCCCAAATAACTGATTTCAGTCTGTACCCACTGTATCTTAGATCTGCGTGAACGTGAGCGTGTACCAGAACTGTGAGTCAGTGTGAATGGGTACGTTGAAGAATGCATTACTGAGATCAATCACTGTAAAATATTTGTTGTCTGGATTTAAAGAGTTCAGCAGAGTGTGGGGGTCTGGAACGTTTGGGGCGATTGATTGTATCGCCTCGTTCACAGCCCTCAGATCCTGGACAAGTCTCCAATCCTCCCTGTTGGCCTTTTGAACAGGAAAAATAGGAGTATTGCAGGGAGATTCAGGACACTTTCTAATTACACCTGCTTATGTGGGGGATTGTGGGATTGTGTCCAGTTTGTAAAAATGTTTTTGTTTTTCAGGCAGGAGAACTGTTGCACCAGCGAGAGAGTTTTGTGATGGTTTCGGACCAGGAATGCTGGTTTTCAAAACTGTCTTGCACGCACCTGTATCACACAAAAAATCAACAGGGGTCGTGTTCACCCGCAACGTCACATAAGGCTTCTCCTTCAGTGAGCTCAATAAGTTTCATGCTGAGCATATGTTTACTAACTCTTGACCTTGGAAAAAGTCAGAACTGGCTGCACTTTCATCTAGTCATGCACTGAAACCTCTGTTTTGACGGTGCGGTGGAGCAGCTGATAAATCGGAATAATACCGCAGTGAACTTTGAATTCCTTCTCATATCTGATTTTAAAGTCAGTCACCTCCTCATCAGGTTTCTGTTTCACGGCTGAGAGGGCTGCATAATCAGCACGTCTTTTAAAGGCCTCCCTCACACGTGCACAAAGAGCTGACCACTGTGCTAAATAGCCACCTGTTAACTGTTGGTTTGTTTGAGGATAAGGGTACGGATTGTTGTCATTATCTCTGCCTGTGTAATCACCCCGCACTCTGGCCCAGTTCTTTCCCAACGACAATTTAGCCGCTTCCCCCGTTTCATGGCCATTTAGATGATAAGAATGTATGATTCCTAGCATATCTGTGATCCATGCCTCTGGATCCTCAGCCACATTTATGACGCCCTCAGCTGCAACCATGAATTTAATAATAATAATAATAATAATTAATTCAATTTATAACGCACTTTTCATTACTGAAAATCTCAAAGTGCTACACATATATTGAATGCTACACACATTCATAAACCGGTGGCGGCAGACTACCATGCAAGGTGCTTTCCAGTCCTACCGGGAGCAACTCAGGGTTAAGTGTCTTGCCCAAGGACACAACGACACATGGTGCGGGTCCCGGGAGTCGAACCGCCAACTTTCCGATCGGGAGACAACTGCCATTACCACTACACCACGGCCGCCCTAATTTAGAATTTAGTATCTTTGGTGTCTGTGTTTGGAGTTGATCTACTTATATAATTTCCCATTATTGCTAGGTATGACAAACACTTTGTGTACTTATTAATATACGTGCGCAAATTAATTTTAAAACTGGAAATGTTTAGATCCAATGAGGCCACTTACACTTAATTTTCAAATAGGAGTCCTTGAAAACAAACCAGAGAATGTGGTTGTGTTTCCTATACAGTACTCCTCAAACACTCACGTCAAACAAACCTTGTTTCATACAAGAGATTCACATGGAAAACATGAGCTGGATCTCTTTACACACCACACACAGGTACCAAATTCACACAAGCGCTTAAAAGAAACAAAAAGTACCTTATCCACTCTCAAAAGACAGGCCACAGTAAAACAAAACAATCACACAGAGAAGTAGACTTGGCGAAGGTTAAGCACGGGCGGGGGCCAGAGAAGGCCCACAGAAAACAGATAAGAGATGCTCAGAGGGGCGCAGAGTGTGCCCACACACACACACACTCACACACACACACACTCACACACACACACACACACACACACACACACACACACACACAGGAGCCTGGAGCAGGAAGCACACAACAGAGGAGAGTGGGAGAGAGAAAAAGTCAGAGTTGCAGGAACGTTCACAAACGTACAAAAGAAGGACTAAAAATGTCAGATTTTTTAAACAAATACACGACGCGATATAAAAAGATAAACGCCTTATTATCCCTTCTCGTCCAGCTGGGCCTTCAGTGTCCAATATAAAGTCTGGCGGTCAGCTTCACAAACGTACAGTATGATCTCAGCGTATTTTGACCGCCCTCGCTTTAAACATAGCAAAAGATCTTGGTTCTGTCAACTAACGAAATGCGCAAAAATTCGCTTAGTTCTTGAAAAACAGAACCTCACTCCAAATTTTAAGGCCAAGCATCGAGACAGTTCAAACCATATTCATACGACGTATCAGCAAAAATAATAAATAAAAAAAATCTGTTACTCACGTCTTGTTAGTCTGTGTGGTGTGATAGGGATGTCCGTCAAGCCGTTCCTGATGATTTCAAAGGACCTAAAACGCTGGCCAGGTGAGGCAAACCCCCCCGGGCTTTGTCGCAGGCCGTGCACGGGCTTCTGTGCAGCGTGTCCTGTTTGACGTTCACCAGGAGCGGATATGAGGAAACACCCGGGTAGTTTCGGCACCAATTATGATAGGTGTTTAGACACCTGTTACCTTAATAAAAACCACACAAGATAAACAAGAGGAATGAGTTAGACAGAATCATGGAAACTTTGCAAAGGGGATTAGGCTTTTTAATGTACTTCTGAAACTTGGTTGGTCTCATGAACACATTCTTGCACAAATCCGAATTGTGCAGCAATCACAAACCATTTATACAAGTAGGAGGAGGAGTTGACAAGTTACACAAATCTCTGACAACATACAGATAGATAAACTGCAGTCAGGGTTCTGCATGAGGCAGGAACATCTAATCAAAACATTGTACCATGAACAAACAAAGAAGTTTGTCTGTTCTTCCTCAAGGACCAACACTGTTTGTATCTCAAATTAATTGTTTGAATGTGAACAGAGAACATTATATTAAAGTGAGCTGGGTAAGAATTATTGTTCAGAGTAATTAGTTTTAGATGATAAATGTTGAACATCTCCATCAGATGACATAGGGCAGGGATGTGCACATCCCAGGGGATGCTCGAGCCCCTGCCCAGAGTGTCCTTTAAAAGAGCCTGAGGTGTGAATGAAAACAGGAGGCCGTGGTTTCAGTTTTGATGTACATATATTAAAGTGCCCTGATGCATGCTTAATAATCCAGGTAGAAAAATCTAAAAAAGCTAAGTCTGGTCCTCTGAATACAGCAACTCAGACTGAGAAAGTCTTTCGGACGAAAGACGAAAAGTTTCTACAATTTTTTTGATTTGTTTTCTTTTGTTTTTTGAATGTCCAGAGGACCAGACTTAGCTTTTTTTAGGTATATTAAAGTGATTGTGCACAAAAGAAAAAGACAGCAACATTAACAAGAGACACCATAGGGCAGGGTGATATGGACCAAAATTAATATCAATATTTTTTTATGATAAATCGCGATATACGATATATATCTCGATATAATTTTCTTTCCATAAAAGAATAACAATAATATATGTTTGAGTCAAAACTTTGTCCCAGTTGTCACACAGCTACATTTATTAACAAACTGCTGTAACTCTACAAAATTAATGTCTAAGAAATAAACTATTTACATACATTACTTTATATTTTAGACATTTATTTACACATATTAAATAATAATCTTCTTCAGCTGGATTCAACGGTCCCCCTCTTACAATGCTGTTATTGCTAGTATCACTCAGCCCTCTGTGAATGGCAAACAACCATCAGGGTGCTAACAATCCATCGTTAGGCTGATGGTCCCCCTTGATCATGTGAGCAGCTTGTTTCGGCTGTCATCAGCCAACTGGTTGATCCACTGTGAGAGGGTGCTATTTATAAGACTGAGCTGAATACAACAACTCAGATCCGACCAAAGGGGAGAACAGGAAAAGCCTCACCAGTGACAAAATGACACTTTGACACAATGAAAAGTAGTCTGTGTGCAGCTTATATAACAGTGTAACTTTCTTTTTCCCTCATAATAACTCAAGATACAACCATTAATATCTGAACCACCAGCAACAAAAGTGAGTACACCCCTAAGAGACTACGTCCAAATTGAGCACTTTTGTCATTTTCCCTCCAAAATGTCATGTGACTCAAGTGAATTGAAAAACCCCTTTGGATAGATGGTGAAACGTTTTCTGTAACAAATAAAGTCCAGTTGTTTTTGTATTGAACGCTTGTTCTGGTCATGTGACTCGTTAGTGTTACTAGGTCTCAGGTGTGCATAAGGAGCAGGTGTGTTTAATTTTGTGGTACGGCTCTCGCACTCTCTCATACTGGTCACTGAAAGTTCCAACATGGCACCTCATGGCAAAGAACTCTCTGAGGATCCTAAAAGATGAATTGTTGCGCTACATGAAGATGGCTAGGTGTACAAGAGGATTGCCAACACCCTGAAACTGAGCTGCAGCACAGTGGCCAAGATCCTCCTGCGTTTTAAAAGAGCTGGGTCCACTCAGAGCAGACCTTGCGTTGGCCGTCCAAAGAAGCTGAGTGCATGTGCTCAGAGTCACATCCAAATGTTGTCTTTGAATGATAGGCGCAGGAGTGCTGTCAGCATTGCTGCAGAGATTGAAGAGGTGGGGGGTCAGCCTGTCAGTACTCAGACCATACGCAGTATACGACACGAAATTGGTCTGCATGGCCGTCATCCCAGAAGGAATCCTCTTCTGAAGTCTGTACACAAGAAAGCCCGCAAACAGTTTGCTGAAGACATGTCAACAAAGGACATGGATTACTGGAACCCTGTCCTATGGTCTGATGAGACCAAGATTTATTTGTTTGGTTCAGATGGTCTCAAGCATGTGTGGCGGCAGTCAGGTGAGGAGTACAAAGACAAATGTGTGATGCCTACAGTCAAGCATGGTGGTGGGAATGCCATGGTCTGGAGCTGCATGGGTGCAGCATGTGTTGGGGAGTTACATTTCATTACGGGACACATGAACTCTAATATGTACTGTGAAATACTGAAGCAGAGCATGATCCCCTCCCTCCGGAAACTGGGTCGTATGGCAGTGTTCCAGCATGATAATGACCCCAAACTAGGGCTGGGCGATATGGACAAAAATTCATATCTCGATATTGTTGTGATATATCGCGATATACGATACATATCTCAATATAATTTTCTTTCCATAAAAGAATAACAAAAATATATTTCTGAGTCAAAGCTTTGTCCCAGTTGTCACACAGCAACATTTATTAACAAACAGCTGTAACTCTACAAAATAAATGTCTAAAAAATGAACTATTTACATACATTACTTTATTTTTTAGACATTTATTTACACCTATTAAATAATAGTCCTCTTCAGCTGAGGGCAGCTGTGGCTGAGAGGCTAGAGCAGTCTCCTCTAATGGGAGGTCTTAAATTTTCCTCAGATAAACCTCAACGCACTATTTCCTTCCGTAATATCAAGAATATCAACCATGACACTCTTATCTCATATTAATAATACCCTCTCCAGTTTCAGCTCCTCCAACCCAGATGATCTTGTCACATTATACAACACCAGCCTCACCAACATCCTTAACTCTGTTGCTCCTTTGAAAACCCGGTCTGTTTCCTTCTCCAACTCTGCACCCTGGTTCACTCTAGCACTCCGTTCTCTGAAAACCAAAGGTCGGCGCTAGAGCGTCTCTATAAAAAATCCGGTCTCACAATTCACAAGGAACTTTATGCAAACCACCTCATCCATTACAAGAACAGTATTTCTCAAGCCAAATCCAGCTACTTCTCTGACATCATCAGTTCCAATGTTGGTAATTCAAAAACATTGTTCTCTCTCCTTCACCGTTCTGTCTCATCTCCTAACTCTCTACCCTCTCACATGGTTTCCACAGAATTTTGCAACTCCATTATGTCATATTTCAATGAAAAGATTATTTCAATTCATAAACACCTTGGACCAAATACTGCCCCCAGCATCCTTGTTGTACTCCCCGCTCCCTCCCTCTCTTTCTCTGTCTTCTCCCTCCCCTCTGCTGATGACATTACTGATATTATCAGCAAGTCCATGTCCTCTTCCTGTCAACTTGACCCATTTCCCACAGTTCTTGTTAAATCCTGTCTCCCGTCTCTGCTCCCTATCATCACTAATATCATCCACTCCTCCCTAACGTTCCCACAGCTTTCAAATCTGCTGCCATCACCCCCATTAGGGCTGTGCGATATGACGATATATATCGTGGGGACGATAGAAACGTGTCTATCGTGCTACTTTCCTTCTATCGTCTCTATCGTGATAAATAAGAATAAAAAAATAACTGTCGCAAAGAAGCTTCATATTGTGGTTTTGCGAGATGACGGCGCTGCTTTATGTTTGACGCACGCGCGGGTTTGCGACACATGCTTTACGTTGTTAAACTCGAGAGCAACAGAGCCGCAGGCGCATGAAGCCGGTGTCTCAACAAGGAGAAAACAGCTGCACAGGCAGCCCAAGAAGAATAACTTTTACCAAAAAGAGGGGGAAGCTCACCTTGTTAGCTTCCATTATTTCGCTCCGCTGAAACTCGGAGACAAAATGGGTCCAGAGGACACGAACCCAGAGTCCAACCGAGTCCGAACTCGGGTCCAGTTAACCAATAC
>JBBPBX010034759.1:18307-32425 GCA_038048925.1 Garcialebias charrua
TTTCTTAGCTGACGTTTTATCAGAAGTGTTTCTGAGCTTAACAGTTCCTAAATCAATTCACGAAATGGTCAAATCTGCTGGATTTAAATAGTTTCGGTTTCACATTTTCCAAACAGCCTCAGGGTGCGCTACGAAAATAAATGATAAAAAATCGAATTTTATCTCAAATGTTTCATCAAGGCCAACAGTCAGTAAATTAGAGCCATATAATTACACACTGGTAGCAGAAAAAATATCCACCAAGTGGTTTCTGAGCTTTTTATCTGAATAGCCTGGACCTTGCCAGGCTAAGCTAACAAAACTACGCCTTCTGTTCTCTGATTGGTCCGGTCAAAAATAGACCGGAGAAATCGTTTTCAATGGGAGGAATGCCAGACCCTAGTACGAAGCAAAGTGAAGGACAGGGTTTGGTTTTAACCAGGCTAGCGTATGACTGTCCTAACAAACAACTGTCCATAAAAAAACCACAATACACTCCCATACACACACAATTGAACAATAAGGTTGATGAATCCACACGTAGCAAGTATATCTGTTTAGGAACACAAGAACTAAAATGTACCTTGGTACTCGTGTTTAATGGAAGTTGATCGCTCTTCTGGCTACCTGCGATCTCCTGACTCTGGACGTGTTCACGTCATCTGGAACAGATCATTTATACTTATATTTAGAGGAAATTCTACATTTTGATGATAGCTGCTGTCACATGTAAACCAATAAACATTACATGATTGTTTTTGGCCAAAGTATCCATCTCACATAAAGGAAAGATGGATGGACATAGTATTTACAAAACTCCTCTCATGATGGGTGGACTAAGATGAAATTAAAATTAGCTGAATGAAAGAAAACTATAAATTTAAAAACTGTGACTAATAATATTGAAGTCATACATAACAATCCCTGCATTATTTATAAAATTGATATCTATGTCATATACATACACACAAATATACATATATACATGTATATAAGCATATCATATATGCATATTCATATACAGTGTATATACATATATGCATATACATGTATACTGTATATGCATATACATATACTGTACAGATAGACTTATACATGTAAATATAACATGTTCAACTGAAATTGTGTGCGTTTGTGTGTGTGACTGTTTTGTGGTTTTTATGGACATTGTCATATGCTATAAACAGACAAGCAGATTACAGTTCATTACTGTCCTGACAAAACACTGTCCTTAGAAACCACAAAACAGTCACACACACAAACACACACACAATTTCAGTTTATCATGTTTTTAAGAAAGCAAGATGTTTGATGGATAGATGGATGATATTTGATGGATGGATACATGGATGGATGGATGGATGTTTGATGGATGGATGGATGGATGCATGCATGGATGGATAAAAGGTGGACATCAGTCAGTAAAGACTCCATCTGTCTGCGTTCAGCAAGGCTGGATGTTTGATGGATGGATGGATGTATGGATGGATGTTTGATAGATGGATGTATGTATGGATGGATAAAGCGTGGACCTCAGTCAGTAAAGAATCCATCTGTCTGGTTTCAAGAAGGCCGGATGTTTGATAGATGGATGGATAGATAGATGGATGGATGTTTGATAGATGAATGATGGATGGATGTTTGATGGATGGATGGATGGATGTTTGATGGATGGATGGATAAAGTGTGGACCTCAGTCAATAAAGAATCCATATGTCTGGGTTCAGGAAGGCAGGATGTTTGATGATGGATGGATGATGTTTGATGGATGGATGCATGGATGGATGGATGGATGTGTGGATGTTTGATGGATGGATGGATGGATGAATGGATGGATAAAGCATGGACCTCAGTCAGTAAAGAATCCATCTGTCTGGGTTCAGCAAGGCAGGATGTTTGATGGATGGATGGATGTTTGATGGATGGATAGATGTTTGATGGATGGATGGATGGATGTTTGATGGATGTTTGAGATGTTTGATGGATAGATGGATGGATGGATGTTTGATGCATGGATGTATGGATGGATGGATGTTTGATGGATGGATGGATGGATGGATAAAGTGTGGACCTCAGTCAGTAAATCCATCTGTCTGGGTTCAGGAAGGTAGGATGTTTGATGGATAGATGTATGGATGTTTGATGGATGGATGATGGATGTATGGATGTTTGATAGATGGATGTTTGATGGATGGATGGATGTTTGATAGATGGATGGATAAAGCGTGGACCTCAGTCAGTAAAGAATCCATATGTCTGGGTTAAGGAAGGCAGGATGTTTGATGGATGATGGATGTTTGATGGATAGATGTTTGATAGATGGATGGATGCATGGATGGTTGGATAAAGCGTGGACCTCAGTCAGTAAAGAATCCATCTGTCTGGGTTCAGCAAGGCAGGATGTTTGATGGATGGATGTTTGATGATGGATAGATGGATGTTTGATGGATGGATGGGTGGATGTATGGATAAAGCGTGGACCTCAGTCAGTAAAGAATCCATCTGTCTGGTTCAGGAAGGCAGGATGTTTGATGGATGGATGGATGTATGGATGTTTTATGGATGGATGGATGCATGGATGGATGGATAAAGCGTGGACCTCAGTCAGTAAAGAATCCATATGTCTGTTTTCAAGAAGGCAGGATGTTTGATGGATGGATGGATGATGTTTGATAGATGGATGCATGGATGGATGGATGGATGGATGGATGGATGGATGGATGCATGGATGGATGGATAAAGCGTGGACCTCAGTCAGTAAAGAATCTATCCGTCTGGGTTCAGCAAGGCTGGATGTTTGATGGATGGATGGATGTTTGATAGATGGATGGATGGATGTATGTATGGATGGATAAAGCATGAACCTCAGTCAGTAAAGAATCCATCTGTCTGGGTTCAGGAAGACAGGATGTTTGATAGATGGATGGATAGATGGATGGATGTTTGATGGATGATGATGTGGATGTTTGGATGGATGTTTGATGGATGATGTGTGGATGTTTGATGGATGGATGGATAAAGCGTGGACATCAGTCAGTAAAGAATCCATCTGTCTGGGTTCAGTAAGGCAGGATGTTTGATGGATGGATAGATGGATGTTTGATGGATGGATGGATGGATGGATGTTTGATGGATGGATGGATGGATAAAGCGTGGACCTCAGTCAGTAAAGAATCCATCTGTCTAGGTTCAGGAAGCCAGGATGTTTGATGGATGGATGATGGATGGATGTTTGATGGATGGATGGATGGATGTTTGATGATGGATGGATGGATGGATGTTTGATAGATGGATGTATGTATGGATGGATAAAGCGTGGACCTCAGTCAGTAAAGAATCCATCTGTCTGGTTTCAAGAAGGCCGGATGTTTGATAGATGGATGGATAGATAGATGGATGGATGTTTGATGGATGAATGATGGATGGATGTTTGATGGATGAATGATGGATGGATGTTTGATGGATGGATGGATGGATGGATGGATGTTTGATGGATGGATGGATAAAGTGTGGACCTCAGTCAGTAAAGAATCCATATGTCTGGGTTCAGGAAGGCAGGATGTTTGATGATGGATGGATGATGTTTGATGGATGGATGGATGGATGGATGTGTGGATGTTTGATGGATGGATGGATGTATGGATGGATAAAGCGTGGACCTCAGTCAGTAAATAATCCATCTGTCTGGGTTCAGTAAGGCAGGATGTTTGATGGATGGATGGATGTTTGATGGATGGATATATGTTTGATGGATGGATGGATGTTTGATGGATGGATGGATGGATGTTTGATGGATGGATGGATGTTTGATAGATGGATGGATGGATAAAGCTTGGACCTCAGTCAGTAAAGAATCCATATGTCTGGGTTTAGGAAGGTAGGATGTTTGATGGATGATGGATGGATGGATGTTTGATGGATGGATGTTTGATGGATGGATGAATGCATGGATGGATGGATAAAGCGTGGACCTCAGTCAGTAAAGAATCCATATGTCTGGGTTCAGGAAGGCAGGATGTTTGATGATGGATGGATGATGTTTGATGGATGGATGGATGGATGGATGTGTGGATGTTTGATGGATGGATGGATGTATGGATGGATAAAGCGTGGACCTCAGTCAGTAAATAATCCATCTGTCTGGGTTCAGTAAGGCAGGATGTTTGATGGATGGATGGATGTTTGATGGATGGATATATGTTTGATGGATGGATGGATGTTTGATGGATGGATGGATGGATGTTTGATGGATGGATGGATGTTTGATAGATGGATGGATGGATAAAGCTTGGACCTCAGTCAGTAAAGAATCCATATGTCTGGGTTTAGGAAGGTAGGATGTTTGATGGATGATGGATGGATGGATGTTTGATGGATGGATGTTTGATGGATGGATGAATGCATGGATGGATGGATAAAGCGTGGACCTCAGTCAGTAAAGAATCCATCTGTCTGTTTTCAGGAAGGCGGGATGTTTGACTCACCAAATACCAAATGACCTCTTGGACTAGCTGAAAACCTGTACATGTAAAAATATGAAAAAGTTAAAAAACAATTCTCAAGTTTATACAATACACTTATACAGTATTCTGTATTATTCAGTATTCCAACAACAGTATTCTTATACCTACATAAAACTGCAGTCAACGTGATGACGTAACGAGGCTGCAACGTGATGACGTGATGACGTAACGACGCAGTTCGTCCGTCTGCTCACTGCTCAGAGGTAAAAAAAAAAAAAAAAAGAGCAGAATTAGCAGAAAAATGACGTTGGAAACATTAAAACCCCTCTACCCTATTAACGCATGTTAAATTACAGCGTTAGTCACGCTGTTATTGTGACGTGACACGTTCACGGTAGTGACGCTAACGCGACGTGCGTTTAATTTTGTCTTCGTCGCGTTAAGACTCTAAATAACCACTAAAAACATCCACAAGTGATGCATATATAGTATCGCTGATTTATATAAATGTCTATAAAAGTTTTCAACAGCGTTGAAAGGTTGTCACGCTTCTGAAGTGAAGTTACGTTACATGCTAACGCTAGCCGCAGCTAGTTTGAGCTGCGTCTTTCTTCACGCACTCAAAACTCATGCACAGATACTTCCTAATTTATCTAAATGTTGATAAAGTTTTCTACAGTCTTCACAGTTTGTGACGCTGCGGTTAAAGTCACGTTACTACTGGATTAGGTTAACATTTCCTTGAGATGATGTCATCAAAAGCAACAAAAAATTTTTTTTAATTCTTACCTGAATGAAGTCAATACACTCTGACACTCTGTCCACCTACCGCTGCAAAATTTTATTTAAATCGCTCTCCAAAAATAATCTCCGCTCACCTACATGCACTCAACACACGACGCCATAACTCTGCACGTGTAAGCTCAAGGGGCTTTAACTTTTAAAAACTCGGTCACCTGAGGCCCCGCCCTGAGCCCCCGCCCACTACAGGGTCTCCACATCACGAGAGGAGGGGCGGCGTTGGAGTTTCGCGCGGTCTCCACATCACGAGAGGAGGGGCGTTGCAGTTTGGCGCCATGTGTGTCAGTGAGCCACACACACGGCTTCAATAAATGCAACCGATACACAAAAACATACACACCACACACAAATACCCTGGGAGGTGCGTAGCCAGCCAATTTTATAAATGTAAATAACTTTTTATTAAAACAATTTTAAGTGTTAAAGCACACTCCAACTCATCCAGGCAGCCTATTAGCCACAAGTTACGCTGATATTGATGAGAAAAAACAATGTTTACATATTAATATATTTGGATACAATCTGTGTTTTATCCAGACATTGGCAAAGGCTGGCTAATACCAAATGTCCCGATAATGTCGGTACGTAGTCTGGCGCATAGGCGGGCCAATACGCTTGCACCAACACACACACACACACACACACACACACACACACACACACACACACACACACACACACATACGTATATATCAATATATATATGTTTGTATAAAACTGAAGTTTAATTCTTATTTTATTATATTATAAACACATAGGTTGTTGAAACAGAACCTTAGTAAATAAAATAGGACAAAAGAGGGGAGTGGTGGCACGGAGAATAGAAAAGGAGAGCTTGTGATCAGAAAGTTGCTGGTTAAACTCTTACGACCAAACATGTGGGTGTGGAAGGTCAAGCACCCTGCCTCATTTGCTACACTCTGGACCCCTAAGCAAGTTCCAACCCAACCCCCTGGGTACCCTAGCATCCCTCTGCTCCACAAGTGTCATGGAAAAAATACAGACAATTAAATTAAATTTCCCCATTGTGAATAAATAGAGTACCATAAATTATTTCACATTTTGTTTGAGAATAACAGATAATTACAAATTTGTGGTATAATTAGAAAGTAGCAGCAGAAAGAAATGACAAACAAATGCACATTTATCTTCTCCATTATTAGAATAGTTCTAAGTATATTCCTTAAAGAACAGGAGGTTGTAGGTTTGTTTGTTTTCTTGACACCTGGGCAACAATTGGGGTTATTAGAGTTCTGATGTTAAAATGTTTTTTTTATTGTTTACATTACTGAAATTTGCTCCCTGATATTTTTTTCTCAAAATACTTGGCAAGTATGCATTCCTTTATCTTTTATTGTTCATATGATCATTTTAAGCAATTCTGTACTTATGTGTGCTTATTTTTTATTCATACTGGGAACCCAACTGTTTTAAACGGCGGCATGCTTTTGTACTCCTTAAAAACACAAACGAGCACTCCAACTCTGTCAGTCCTGCAGGAGAATCCGTGTGAGTGCTGAGCAGAGCAGGTTTGCCTCAGGTCCACAGATCAATAGCTTTCTGAGCTGAACACCTCTCTCTTTTAATCTATTACCGCCACCACTAACCGACATCAAACACTTTAAACTAATGTCTATTGATAACACAACACCAAAAGCAGAAAGAAGGCAGAAGTCCTACATCAGAAGGTTAGAGAGTGGTCATAAAATAAACGCTCATACCATGAGAGTCAACTGGAGAATGGTAAAAGGGAATTGAAAAAGAATAAAGTATAAACAGCTGTAAGAGTTTGGAAAATAAGGGCAAAATAATTAAAGCAAAATATATTGACTAAATACTGTCTTCAAAAGTGAAAGATGAAACATAAAAATGGTGAAAACACATTTCAAGAAATGAAAAAGAGACAGAAACAGATACAGTAGAAAACATTTCAAATATAAAAATTCCAGCAGCCACTAACAAAACTGATAATAAATCTCATGTTTAATGACACTTAAGCCTGTAGCCTTTATGATTTTTGTGGTCTTTGAACTCATCGTTGCAACCTGATGGTTCCAGGCAGCTCTGAATGTTCACTCTTAGCTTGAATACTTGTGCTAATCAATTCCTATGGCCTCATTACTTTCCTCCCACTCTTTCCCTTCTGTGTCTTTAGCACTTTATCATCATTCTGACTGCTTTGGCATCTGGAATGAGGCCTGATTTTCACATGAAAAAAACACGACTACTGCAAAGGCTTAAATGGATATGTTCCATGAAGACAAAGCAAAATTATATTAATATTTCCAGTTAGTTAGTGTGGAAAGATGCTGGTACAACATGAATATGCAAACCCACACACAGAAATAGCTCAATGTATGTAGAGCCAAAAAAAAAGTTAATGCTCATTAATCCAGGTATAAATCCATCAATGTTCAGTCATGTCATCTGGATGGTTTCTTTCGTTGCCAAGATGTTTCATATTTGATCCAAAGGACTTTTTTCAGTCTGAGGAGCTACCAAACCAAACTGAATCCTACAAACAGTTCACTCCCAGAGTGAAAAAACAAAACTGTTTGCTGATGATAAGATGGCCTCCGGGGCCTTCCCTCTCCCCCGTCAACTCCTCTAATGCAGACCTTAGGTAGGCAGGTAGAACCAAAGGCTTTTGCTGTGAGGCTAAAACAGACATTTCCAAATTGTTGTAAAAGAGTAATAAATTATTCTGAAAGCCAACAATAAGCTTTACAAAGGTCTAAAAACACTAACTCTGTACCCAAGTTATACACAGGAAGTAAAGTATAGTTTGTTATATTAAAAATAAAATACCTCTCACAGTGTTCACCATCTGATGTTTACTGCCTCAAAACTTTAGGCCAAGAAACCCAATCAATCAAATTAAAATTATATTGCACTTATACACCATGACATTTTACAATACAATACAGTACAATTTCATTTATAAAGCACTTTACAACAACACCGTTGGCCAAAGTGCTGTACACTAACACATACAAGCATAAAAACTACTAACTCAACAAATACCATAAAAGCAATGAACTACCAAATGAAAACAGCAAACGGTAAAAAATATAAAAACAAATAACTTAAAAACTGTAAAACCAACATTTCAAGCTGTGTTATAAGCCAAAGAGAAAAAAGGACTCAAAACATTTAAAAAACAGGAAGTGAGTCAGTTTGTCTGACGTGCAAAGGAAGCTCGTTCCACAGTTTAGGGACAGCGACTGAGAACTATCGGTCATCTCTCAGCCTCCTGTTGGACTTTGGGATGGCCAACAGCAGCTGATCTGCTGACCTCAGAGAGCGTGAGGGAATGTATGGCTGGAGAAAGTCGGACAGACACTGTGGGGCGAGATTATGAAGACATTTGAATACAAACAAAAGAAACTTAAAATCAATCCGGAAATGAACTGGGAGCCAGTGTAGTGATTTTAAGACAGGGGTGATGTGCTCTCATTTTCTGGTACCAGTTAAAAGACAAGCAGCAGCATTCTGAACCAGTTGAAGTCGAGTCAGTAATGATTGGCACATACCGACATAAAGTGAATTGCACCTGCCCCTTTTGCTCCTTGCCCCCAAGTACCCTTTTGGTCATTTTTTATTTATTTATTTCCTATTCCTAAGCCCTCCTCTGACACATAATAACATGTACTAAAATTATTTATTTTATTTTATTTTATTATTATTATTGTATTTTGCAAGAAAAACAACATAATAAGCCCCCCGGTCATGTACCAACACTACATTCCCCACAATGCAACAGTAGTAGTAGGGGTGGGGCCAATCCGATCCGGAGTCGTGTCTCATGAACACAGAGTATTAAGACCAGCCTCACATTCATGAAATCCCTTTCAGTTTGCAGCCAGCTACAGCGAGTGGATTGAGTGAGTAGCACTTTAGCTAACAGCTAGCCAACTTTTCATTGTAACATGTCCTCTGTGTGGAAGTATTTTACACTAAACACTGCAAGACAGCAATGTGCAATGACTGTAGAGCCCATATTGCCATATTAAACCGCGGTCAAGTTAGTTTTACGTTGGACATTCGAGCTCTGGGGCTTCAGCTGATGCCACTCTTGCTGAACCGAAACAGGGAGACCAACCACGGCCAGCTGCGTCCAGTCCGACCCACTGTCTGACCGTCTCATAGGAGGGACAGGCGGAGAACGGATGACCGAAATCAGAGCGCCCGCCCCGGATTGAACAATAAAAACACACCGCTGAAGCCACAGAGCTCAAATGTTCACCGAGAAGTTGCTAAACTTCATCATAATTAATGACCAACAGCTATCAAGTGTAGAAAATGAAGGATTTCACAGCTTGATACTTGCAACCAACAGTAAACAATCATATAAATGTGATAAATGTGTATTCAATAATTATAGGCCAATCTCCTTGTTACCACAGTTCTCAAAAATTCTAGAAAAAACTATTTGTGACCAGATTGGATCAATTTATTGATAAACAAAATATTTTAAGTAACAGTCAGTATGGGTTTAGAGGAAAAAAACTCTACATCAATGGCTCTCATGGATTTAATGGAACAAATAACTAATGCTGTCGATCATAAACAGTACTGTGTTAGTGTTTTTGTTGATCTAAAAAAAGCATTTGATACCATTGACCACACCATTCTCCTTGAAAAACTAAATAAATATGGTATTAGAGGACCAGCATTACAGTGGGTATCTAGCTATTTGAAAGATAGGAAACAGTTTGTGCAAATAAATGATGTTAGATCTGACCTCCGTGATATCACTTGTGGAGTTCCTCAGGGCTCTGTGCTTGGACCAAAGTTATTTATTTTATATGTGAATGACTTGGTAAATGTGTCAGGACTTCTTAAATGTGTTCTTTTTGCCGATGACACCACATTTTTCTGTTTGGGTAAAGACATAAACAGATTTTGGATATGATGAAAACAGAATTTATAAAAATACAAACAGTAACACCGCTGTGTTTGACACTCCAGAAGATGCGGACAATTTTCTGAGACGTGAGGTAACGGCCTGGGACTGAACTGAACAGGTTGGACAATATTTTTTTCATTATATCTGAACATGAGTAATGTGAAGAGTAATTAATAGCTTAAATTACTGGGTTAAATCACTATATTCAGCTACTTTAATGCTGCTTATTGTGTTGAGTTGGCGGTCTTGGTTGGGAAGATGGGAAGCTATGTTACTAGTTCAGCCCTTAGTGGACTGATAGGTCTGGCTTTACGTTGGGGGATTGGAGACTTTGCTCCTGGCAGGGTTCAGTTAGGTTGGGGGTGGGGTGGGATTAGACATTTGAGTGGGAGGGGAGTTTTTTGCACATTGGTTTATTTCATATATTTTGGAGATAAGTTCACAGTCATACAACTACAAGTTAATAAATTATACACAATCAAATGTTAGCAGGCCCATATAAACACCACAAGGGCGGGGTTAATTTTATCAGTTGGAATGTTCGAGGGATAAATAGTCCTCTGAAGAGAGGCAAAGTGTATGCGCACCTCCGTGCTTTGAAAGCTGACATTTGTTTTCTTCAGGAAACTCACATTAAGAAAACAGCAGCTAAGGTCCTCAACCCCTCATGGGCTTCTCATATATACCAGTCGAACTTTAGCACAAAAACTAGGGGGGTTGCAATACTGGTAAAGAAAAACATACCATTCACCCATAATCAGATAATTTCGGATCCTAGAGGAAGATATGTGATCGTAAATGGGCTGCTAAACTCAACACCAGTTACATTAATAAATGTATATGGGCCCAATTTTGACGACCCCATTTTTTTTCGGGACCTTTTTAATGCAGTACCGGATTTTATCAGTTCTAATATGATCATTGGAGGGGATTTCAATTTAACCTTAGATCCAGTCTTAGATAGACAACGCCCTCGATCTGTTATATCTAAAAGCGGAGAGACTCTCAAAAACTTGCTGAATTCCCACAATCTGGTAGACATCTGGAGACTGCTAAATCCTAGCGGAAGAGATTATTCTTTCTTTTCTGCAGTTCATAAATCCTATTCTAGGATTGATTACTTCCTGTTGGACGCTAGACTGTTGTCATCAGTATCAGGATGTAAATATCATAATATTCACATATCAGATCATGCACCAATATGTTTGAATCTTAAATTAGATGGCGTGAAGTGTAGAAACAACTGGCGCCTAAACAATACTTTGCTAAAGGATGAGGAATTTTGCTCCTACATCTCAAATGAAATCAAATTGTATTTGAGTTCTAATGATACTGGTGATGTAGATGACTCAACACTTTGGGAAGCTATGAAGGCGGTCCTCAGGGGAAGTATTGTATCATACGAAGCGGCGAAGAACAAGGAGTCTAAGTTGAGGTTGAAAGAATTAGACGACCTGTTGACTAGTTTGGATGCCTCATATAAAGTGCAACAGAGTTCAGAGATGTTAAAGAGAATAACAGCCTTGCGTTATGAATACAACTCCATTTTATCAAGAGATGTATCTAAATTGTTGACACAAGTTAAACAAAGATGGTTCGAGCTGGGCGACAAGCCACATAAACTACTAGCTCGGCAGCTTAAACAGTTGCAGGCATCGAGAGCAATACACCGAATCAAGCTCGAAGACGGGACTCTTCTCACAGACCCAGATAAAATTAATGACAGCTTTAAAGACTTTTACGCTAAAGTTTATCAATCGCAGGGAAAATTGGACGTTGAAAAAATGGAGAGGTTTTTTGGAGGCCTAAATCTGCCAGGTCTGGCGACGGACTCAGCGGAAGTGCTGGAGACTCCTATAACTCTACGTGAGATTGAGTCTGTCATTTCTGCTTTTCCTAATAATAAAGCACCAGGTCCTGACGGGTTCAGCATGGAGTTTTTCAAAACGTTCAGCTCCGCACTGTCGCCTCTACTTCTGCGTTTGTTAAATCACTCTAGGCAAATAACTAAACTTCCTCCCACGTTATACAATGCCAATATTTCACTCATCCTGAAACCAGGCCGAGACCCGGGATCCATATCTTCCTATCGCCCAATTTCCTTGTTACCCGTAGAAACCAAAATTCTTGGGAAAATCCTTGCCAACAGGCTCAGAACACATATAGGTTCAATCATACACCAGGATCAGACTGGCTTTATGCCGGGTAGACACGTTTTTTAACCTACGATGCCTTTTCAATATATTATACTCGGACCAGACAGACAAGGCCTTAATTATGTCATTAGATGCACAGCGAGCATTTGATCAAGTTGAATGGCCGTATATGATGTATGTCCTCAACAAGTTTGGTTTCGGGCCTCAGTTTGTAAAATGGATTGAAATAATTTACTCACAACCAATGGCTTCTGTTATTACTAACCAAAATATTTCTAGTCCTTTTGCTATTCACAGAGGGACTCGCCAGGGCTGCCCGCTCTCTCCGTTTCTTTTTGCAATTGCTATTGAACCCCTGGCTGCCAGCATTAGGCAAGACCCTGAAATATTACCCATCGAAAAGTTTGGTCATAAACATCACATCTCGCTCTATGCCGATGACATACTCTTGTACATTTCGGAACCGCAGGCTTCAATGTCTCCCCTTTTAAAGAAGATTAAAACATTTGGCAGCTTCTCCGGATTCTCCATTAATTGGGATAAGAGTGTAGTAATGCCACTCTCATCCGAAGAAGATCTGACCTTTTTGAGAGAAACGTCTTTTCAGATAACCCATAAAAACTTCAAATATTTGGGGGTGACGATAACAAGGAGACCGGAGGATCTCTTACAACTGAATTGGCAGAATAAAATTATGCAACTTAAGCAGAATATAGATTTTTGGAAGACTCTCCCTCTATCTATGGTCGGAAAAATTAATGCAATTAAAATGGTTGTATTGCCACGGTTTCTTCATCTATTCCTTTCTGTTCCATGTTTTATAAGTATGTCATACTTCAAACAGTTAGACTCCATCATTATTCCCTTTATCTGGGAGTACAGGAATGTTAGAATTTCCAAAAAACATCTATGCAAAACAAAAGCGATAGGAGGATTTTCATTGCCAGATTTCAAATTATATTATTGGGCTTCTCACCTATCCATTATAGCATGGTGGAAGAAAGGCCCGCACCAGTCTCACAATCTCTGCCCTGCTTGGCTATCCTTAGAACAACGACATTGTCATAAAACGTCTTTGGCTGCCCTCCTTAATAGCCCTACTAAAATTTAAAAAAAGCTTTACAATAATAATCTGGTTATTGGCAATACTATAAGAATTTGGAAACAGATACGGAGTTATATAAAAGCTCCGGCAGTCTACTTGGACGCTCCCATTTGCGAAAACCACTCTTTTGTTCCGGGTCTCAGCGATGTCGGTTTCCAGATGTGGAAAATGAAGGGTATCCATAAGGTGGGGGATCTGTACGTTGATGGCACGCTTGCGTCCTTTACTCAGTTGAGCTCTGTATATGATGTTCCACGGTCGGGATTCTTTCGTTTTCTACAGATTAGGGACTACGTTAGTAAAAATATATCAAATTTTAGAACTCTTACAAGACATGAGACTCTGGAGGCAATAAATAAATTTGATCCGGTTAATCATGGGGCAGTGTCATACTTTTACAGCATTCTCAATAATGTACCGGTAGACCTCACTAAAATCAAGAAAGTATGGGAGGATGAGATGGGACAACAGATACCTGACGATGTGTGGGAGGAAAGTTTGAAGAGTATACATGACTGTTCAGTTAACTCTAGGCATAATCTTATACAATTCAAAACATTGCATAGACTCTATTATTCAAGAGAAAAATTAAGTACTTTTTACCCGAATGAGTCACCAATGGGTGTAAAGTTGCAACGGGCAACTTGCTCCACTCCTTTTGGTCATGTATACAGCTGCATACATTTTGGAAGAACATTTTTTATT
>JBBPBX010034760.1:0-15324 GCA_038048925.1 Garcialebias charrua
AAGTAAAAACTGTTTAGGTCAGGACTAGTAGTACATTGGACTACAAATCCCAGACAGCACAGGAGCCATTACCTGTAGTGCCAGCCAGCAACACACATTTCCTACTCGGTGTTTTCTGAGGACGCTCCAGCCAGTGTTGTCACAGTGTAATGTAGTTTCAGGTTATTACATATGTTTTTTTTTTTACGTGTTCTTTGTAGTTAGTAAAGAGTTTGCGCCGCGGACAGATCGGTTTCGGTCGCTCGGGAAGAGAGACGGAGCTGTTAGCCATTAGCTACCAGTAGATTTACGGCTTAAAACAGCGGCTGCCCGTCCAGGTAAATCACTCAAAGCTGAAGAAACAGCTCGCTCACAGTGTTTTTTTCTGATTTCATCCATTTCTGAGTGCTGACATTGTGAACTAAGTGTTTAAAGTCGGGAACTGCTCAGCGCAGTCTTTTGTTTTGCTCAGGTTCGGCCTGTTTTGCCTGCGAGCGTCGAAAAGGAAGAAGTTGTTTTGGCTGCGGGCTGTTTGCACCGGTCAGGCTAACTCAACCGTGTTCTGTCAACACAAGCTGTCGAGTTCAGATTAGCTTCAGAGCTACCAGTAGGGGTGGGCGATACTGAGAATTTTGGAATCGATCCGATACCAAGTAAATACTGTGCTAGAATCGCATACTTCGATACCGATTCCGATACTTGGGGGCGCTGTTGAGCCGCACAAAATTATAACTTATATATAAATAAATTATATGTTTTTTGAAAAAAACAAAAACAAAAAAAAACAACAAGTCAGTGTTGCAAATAATGTGTAAGGAACCCTTTGGGCTCTATTTACATGTTGGAAATGACTTAAAAGGTTTTTGTTCAGGAACAGTAACATGTTTACATTTTTCCCTTTAATTGCACTTCTTCTCTGTGTCACTAACTGTCCTGCCTTAGAGAAAATCCTTTCTGCATGTGGCCGTTTCCTTATCCACTGCAGTAAATAACATCCACACAGCGCTTCTCTTTCTCTCTGCCATCTCTGCTGCTTCTGCTAGCAGACCGCAGAGTGCGCGCTCTCAAACACCTACCTACAGCAGGGGGAGGGGCACAGTTTGCGTGTGTGCCGGAGCGAGAGAGCGCGACAACAAAGCATCGATTCCACAGCGCTAGTATCGATTCGATACCAAGTACCACCTTGGTATCGATAGTATCGATACTAGAATCGATACGCCCACCCCTAGCTACCAGTATGGCGCAACACGACTCCTCTCGTGTAGCCAGTTCACAGAAGGCTCTCATGTTGGAAATGAAAAGCCTTCAGGAGGAGCCCGTCGAGGGATTTAAAATAACTCTGGTGGACGAGGCTGACTTGTACAACTGGGAAGTGGCCATTTTTGGACCCCCAAACACTCATTATGAAGGGGGGTACTTTAAGGTAAGATTATAAAACTCTCAAAACTAGTTGCTGCTGCATTAACAAAATAACCAAATGGATATTTATTTTTCCAAGGCTCGGATCAAGTTTCCTACAGACTACCCGTACTCCCCACCTGCCTTCCGCTTCCTCACCAAAATGTGGCATCCGAACATCTATGAGGTCAACTTTCACAACCTGACAGTGTTGAATACATTCAAACAAAATGTCTGCAGCTGAGCGAAACGTGTCAGTTTCTTCTGTTTTAGAACGGAGACGTGTGTATTTCTATATTACATCCTCCAGTGGACGACCCTCAGAGCGGAGAGCTGCCTTCAGAGAGATGGAACCCAACCCAGAATGTCCGGTTAGCATCTCCCTCCTTCACCATTTTTCTCTCCTCGTATTTCTCCCTTTTCTTGTCACCTCCTTTCTTTGTGCTCCCATTCTCATCCACTTCAATAATTCACCCCTGCTTATCGTATGGCATTCTTTGTCAGCAGTGTCTTCTTCAACAGTTTAGACACTTACCTACATCCCCCACTCATTTACAAGCACAACTAAACTCTGTGTGCGACAAAGTTAAATCAGGTCCTCTGGACGGTTTCTTTTTGACCACTTTGGCCGAGTGTTGCCAGATCTCACGACAGAAACAAGCGGTCAGCCCCATGAAAACAAGCCCAAACAATTGCTTTTAATTGAAAACAAGCCCCAAAACAAGCCCAACTGGCAACCCACCCCATTGTGTAAAACAAAGGCCGTTTTTAAACAGCATAAACATATTTATTATGGCATTACATATAACCAACAAAATTGTGCTTTGAAGAACGTATCCAGTCTAAAATATAATAAACATTTGCTTGTTGAAGCTTGTGTAGGATTCCTAGCCACTATGGACATCAGGGAAAACCTGGAAAATTACTTTTACATTTTCTAGACAGGTAAAACTCAAAGGAGTTTGGGAAAAACATCAAAACTAAAGAAATGTGAACACTGATCCGCTAATTAGAAGATGATCTTTGGCATTTTGACATTTATTATGCTAGTATTTTAGTATCTTTGAGTCTGTTCTGCCTCTAAAGTGTGCCAATTTGTAACCCCTTTCAAAACGCATAACGTTTGAGTATTAAATCACTTACTGCTGCAGTAAATATTTTTCCCACCACTTAAGATGCTAAGTTCTGAGCATTTTGTGTGTATGATGTAAAAAATTAGAATAAAAACTTCTGGGGAAAATTCACAGCAAACTCAGGGAATTTTATTTCCATGAAATTCTGGGAACCCTGTTTTGAGTCTTTAGAAGATTTTACTGATTCAAGTGGTCACAAAGGCATACATTTAATAACGTCTTGGTTTGCAGTGGTGAGAAACTGGACTGCTGTAATTTGAAGCCATTTTGCCTTTGGCACCAAGCAATAATTTATTTGGCCATGTCTGTGTGAGCCTATCTTCACTTGCTTGTTTGGCAAAACATCTGATGAACTGGTGGTTGAAATGTACCATATTTCCGCCGTACGCATCGCACCACCTTATAAATCGCATCAGTCCAAATATGTCTAATAAAGTGGGGAAAAAACATAAATACGTTGCTTTGCCATATAAGTTACGTCTGACAACTCGGAAATGTGGGCCGGTGTTGTGCCAAAAATCGATTATTCATTCATTCAACCTTTATTTATACAGGTTGAATTAGCTGCCAAATGGTGGCTGCAGAAGCGTGCAGTTAGGACTCTAACAAGAATTTAACAAGATTAAAACTTAAAAACAATTATTTGTTTGCTCGAAATTATAGTAAATGTGTGTCTCAGTTGAACTTTTCCTTAATAAATGCACTTTGATGGTCAAATCAGCTGCATTTCAAAAGTACTCATCGCCTCGGTGCTCCGGGAGCATGCAGAGAGAGGAAATCGGGAAGGAGGAATGCTGTGCATTTCTTGGACATTTAACAAAATAAGCACCTAAAATTATTATTATTATTATTATTTTTTGCTTATTATAGTAAAGATGTGTCTCAGTTGAACTTTTACGTACTGGTAATAAATGCACTTCAATTGTAAAATTAGCTGCATTTTGCCGAGGCGGCGCAGCAAAATGAAGCAGATTTGACGGTTGTTCTAGGTGGGACCCTGGAGCTGGACAATGGTGGCTTTATATGGCAAGCCGATTATGTCATTAATAGCCACTTTTACCTATTGCATGACACAACAGCGTGCCATACTACTAGAGTACCGTCTAACGGCTGAAAATGGGAGTGCTCACTATTGTCAATGTCAGAATGAATGAAAACAGTCCTATCTAAACCAAAAATTGGTTTATAAATATGGGAAAAAAACATAAATGCATCGCTTCAATGTATAAGTTGCAAGGCATGTAAATTATGCAAAAAACGGTGACTTATAGGCCGAAAAATACGGTAATGTAAATTTTAGATCACTAACTCTGCAGCTAAATGACATGATGTGAACGGGATTACTCGGCCCACATGGAAATGTAACCAAGGGTGAGCTAACATCCGACAAACAAACAAGATGGTTGTAGTGGCGGAGATAGAGAAGCTTACAACATTACCTGAGACATTTCTGCCTTATCAGCAAACATCTACTTCTGTGTGAATTTGCATTGTTTGATTTACTTGTCATTTTGCTGCTGGTATACCTGAATTTCCTAAGGGACAGTAAATATTATTTTTATTTCTCCTAAGGCAAAGAAGACGGGCAAAAACACAATAATTCAAAGATCCTAATAACTTAATTGTTACTGCAGTAGATGTTTTCATGCCGCAGAGCAACACAGGGTAAGAATTCAGTATGTAGCAAGTGTAAATTTTACATTACGCAACCTAATACAAGTAGTCCCCGACTTACGAGCGCTCTAACTTACGAGGTTCCGGACTTACGAGCTGGCGAATTTTTGGAAAAAACGCAAAAAATACTGAGTTTTTCTGTGTTTTTTCACCACAGTTCGTTAGCTAAACATGTGGACACACGTTTCCGATCATTTTTATGCACTCATAAGCAGTTTTTCGATGAAAAACGAGTGTTTGTAGTTGCGCTAGCAAAACCGTTCCAACTTACGAGCGAAATTCCGGACTTACGAGACACGTGGCGGCCGTTCCAAATTACGAGATTTCCGTGTTACGAGCACCTCGTTGTAACGGAACTCGCTCGTAAGTCGGGGACTACCTGTAAATGCTTTGTGCAACATCATTTACCGTAGTGTTAACTGATCAGAGCAAGCAAAGACTAAACTTGTGCAACCAGAAGTTTCACCATATATCTACATAGAAAACAAATCACAACAGCTTCAAGCATTAAAGCCCCACTGACCTGATTTTTTAATTTTCATAAAATTGCTCAATATATATATATTATCATTTAAATACAGTATGTTTGTTTTTACAAACAAAATGATAAATCACTTTAATTTTGCTTTAAAAGTGATTTTGAACTTCAAGCCGTGTTTAACCATGGGAAATCCGATTACACGCGAACGCACCATCTGTGACATAGTGAGAGGCAGAGCTCTGGGCTTGTCACAGTGCGCGGGTATGAGCAGCTCCACATGAAGGTAAGTCTGATACAGCATCAGACCTAAATTAGATCCTGTTGTTTCTTGTTCCATCACCCAAACTATTTTCTGCTTCCCAAAATGAAGACAAATAGCTCAAATCTTCACATAAATTGCTAAATTCGTCGTGTTTTAAATTGTCCGCTATTAAAGAGACCAGAGCCCTCTGCCTCTCACTACGTCACAGATGGTGCGTTCGTGTGTAATCGGATTTCCCATGATTAAACACGGCATGAAGTTCAAAATCACTTTTAAAGCAGGAATCTTTTGCAGGTGTTTAGAGTTAATTTGTTGATTCAGATGATTAGTTTAATAGCTCGTTTAAAGAACCTTTTCATGATATGCAAATTTTTTGAGACAGGAATTTTGAGTTTTCATGAGCTGTATGTCAAAATCATCAGTATTAAAACAATAAAAGACCTGAAGCATTTCAGTTGGTGTGCAATGAATCTAAAATACAGTATATGAAAGTTTCATTTTTATCATTACATTATGGAAAATAATGACCTTTATCACAATATGCTAATTTTTTGAGAAGGACCTGTAACTAGCAAACTTTTTTTTATTCACCACTATGGAAGTGTGGTATTTATGGGACTCCAGTTTGTTTGTGACTCTTAACTGAAGAAGTCCTTTGGATGAAGGACGAAATATCTCAGCAAAAACGAAACTGTCCAGATAACCTGACTGAACATCGTTGGAAAATAGACCATTGTTTCATCTGTCGATGACATCCCTCATCTTCATAAAGGGAACCCGTCCATTGTTAAACAGGGGTGGGGGCCTCCATGTTCCACCCCCCCACCCCCACACACACAAAAACAATGCTGTTATTGCATCACTCAGCCCTCTGTGCAAGCAACCATCAAGGTACCATACTATTGATGAATGTTAGGCTGATCTTTTTGCATGTGAAGAACTGGTTTTGATGGTTGGTCCACTATAGCCGTCTTCGCATTGACCAGCCCTCAATGGCCCGGGCCGCCCTGCCCCGCCTTCTAACCCGGGTTCGGCGTGTTCGCATTTTCCTTTTTTTCCCCGGGTCCGCCCTCGTTTTGGAACCATCTCCACCGTGGTTCTGTTCGGGCCGGACTCCCCCGGCCCAGTTTGACATCATTTACTGCTCAAATTTGATTTGTTGTTTGCAGCAGGGGCTGGACTCGCAACAACCTCAGTGCGAGGGCTGCATTTCATTAAAAGTTAACTACAGAAACCCCTAAAAGAATTGTTAGCTGAATTAGTTTTTCTGAGTTAAATTTTTGTTAATAACTGATTACAAATCAGCTTATGTATCAGCTTATGTTAGAACGTAAATAACACGAAGCGCGCACCCATTTCCGCGCGACCTGAATGTCATTAAACAATAACTAATATTGTCTAACTCTTGCGCGCAACCAGGGTTTTAAAATATAACTAATAATCTTAGTAAATAAAAAGGAGTTGTGTTAACCAAACAAACTCCTTTTTATTTACTCCAATTAAAAAAAAAAAGTTAAATTACTTCGTACCAGGTGGGAAGCGAACCCGCTTCACCGGGACGAGACAAGAGTATACGAGCAGTGACGATCGCTCTGAGCTACAGCGGCGGACTGGATTTTTAGGTGTCCAAAGTCAAAGTCAACTTTATTGTCAGAACTGCAATATGTACAGGACATACACAGGACCGAAATTGCGTTTCTCTCAGTCCCTCGGTGCAACAGTAACCATCTAAACACTAAACACTAAAACATTTAATAAACATAAGCATAAAATAGTAAAAGTGTAACACTGTTCTGAGTTTTTTCATAATAGTATAAAAGTATGAAAATTTACACCAACACTGAAACACCAAACACCCCATGAAACACCAAACACCCAATGAACATAAGCATAAAATGAAATAAAAAAGTGTAATACTGTCCTGAGTTTTTGCATAGTAGTATAAAAAGTATAAAAAGTATATCTAATAAACTGAAGGTTCTAGCATTGACATTTGCAAAGAGTGGCACAGCAGCATATAAGTTAATGTACACAGTATATGTATGAGGTAGTTGATGTTGGTATAGAGGCAAAGTGGCATATGCAGTGAGGCACATAAGGCACATTTGGCATCCTTAGATAAGGCTAGTCAGAGAATGCTGTATATGTATCTGCAGTAGTGTAGATAAAAGTAGTGAAAAGCGGCACGATGGAGACCATATATTGTTTCTTTAAACACATACGGTGTCACCCAGATGTAAAGGATTTTAGCAGGGGTCAGTATTAAGCTGACCTCTTTATCCTTAATTAATTTACTTATTCAGATTGAATAGTAATTTCACGGATTCTTTTCTTTTTCAGTTTACCCAATATTTCTGTGATCTTTATGATGGATAAATAAATAAAGCCATTAAGTGACAAGAGACGTTAACTTAGTTTGATATGTCAAAGACACTATCATTTATTTAAAATAAATCAACTAAATTAACACCATTACACTTGATTGACATGATTTCACTTTCTTGTAATTTAAAACGTCAGCACAGTTAAATTACAACACAACAGACATAAATACTGGATGTTAAACATATTTAGTCTGAGGGCTCTTTAGCTTAAATAGTTTCCAGCTTAGAATTGAGGGAAGAAGAGGTAGGAGGAAAGATGGAGAGATGGTTTAAAGGAAATTGTCTTGAGCATGTTACCAGAGTGACACTTCCCATCCGACTTCTGCTAAACCCCAGGTACGTTTGTAAACAGCTCTTTACCTTCGACGACGAGTCTGATAAAGAGGTGACACCAGCCTTTCAGATGCACAGAGTCCTTCAGGCCCAGCACGTCCAAGCTGGTCTTCGTTTACGTTTTCAACGTCTCCTGGTTTCCGCTTGGATCATCAGAAAATGTGTCAGCTCCTGGTTGACTTCAAGATAAACTTATTCCAGGAAGGAATAAACAAAGTTTTGAGCTTACGCTCGTTCGAAGTGGACTCATAACAGCATGGCATATAGTCCTTAGCTGGATGACGTGCCCTTAGCGTTTGACTAAACGTCCACCCAGCTCTTTGGGAAAAGTTCACATCTCTTTTGAGGTTCCCAGCAGACTCTTCAGTTTCAGCAACAGCTTAGAACTTAGGAAGGATCCGAGAGGAGTGAGACTTGGCTCTTTTTCATTGGTCCACTTGTTATCACTATTCAAGGTGAAATTCAGCGCAGAAGGGAATTGTTTAGGAAAAGTATCTGAGTGAAGAGACTTTCAGACGCTAGATGAGAGTTTTAGCTGAAACTCGACAAAAACAATTTCTGTGTAAGTCAGTTTGACATTTTAGCTGAACTTTGACACCTTTTCATTTGCAGAAATGACACATTGATGTTTCACATTTAAAGAATAACAGCATATAACATATATCATGAAAATGACAAAAGTTATTCTTTTGATTACATTAGAATAAAATCAAAGATAGAAATAGTCTCTTTTGGTGACTATGTTCTCAGATTACAACTAATGGAATAATTTGTAGTAAATGTCTTGCTTTACTGAGAGGTCAGTAAAGGTCATCTCTGGAACAGTTCAAAAATACACAGGTGTATCAAAGTGGACACGGTCATGCCCACTACAGTAGTGTAAATGTAAACAGTAGTAATAAATGTAAAGCAGTAGTAATAAATGTAAACAGTAGTGTAGATAAAAGTAGTGTAAATGTAAACAGTAGTAATAAATGTAAAGCAGTAGTAATAAATGTAAACCGTATTAATAAATGTAAACAGTGAATGTAAACAGTAGTATGACTATAGGCAGTAATGTAATACAAACATTAGTGCAAATATGAGAAGTAGTGCAAACTGAATGAGTACATGACCGAGAGTTTAGTGAATAACCCGTTTGATGACACAGGGTCCAGTGTTAAAAACTTTGTGTTGAGTGGTAATGTGTGAGAAAGTTTTTTGTGTTAAGGCAGTTCAAATGGGAGGGGAGGCAGAGCAGGCAGAGTGTTTAGCATTCTGACTGCCTGATGAACAGAGCTGTCTCTCAGTCTGCTGGTTCGAGCCTGGAGACTCCTCAGTCTCCTCCCTGATGGCAGCAGTCTAAAGCGGCTGTGTAGTGGGTGTGTGGGATCACCTGCCATGCAGTGGGCGTGGTGCCGACGATCTTCTCAGCTGCTTTCACGATGCGCTGGAGGCTCTTGCGGCATGATGCAGTGCATGCACCAAACCACACCGTGATGCAGCTGGTCAGGACACTTTCTATGGCACCCCTGTAGAAGGTGCACATGATGGGGGTTGAAGCTCCAGCCCTTTTCAGCTTGCGGAGAAAGTAGAGGCGCTGGTGAGCCTTCTTGGCCAGTGCTGCAGTGTTCCTGCTCCAGGACAGGTCCTTTGAGACGTGCACTCCCAGGAACTTGGTGCTGTCCACTCTCTCCACTGCGGTGCTGTTGATGGTCAGAGGGGCATGTTGTGCATCCCTCTTCCTGAAGTCCACAACAATCTCCTTTGTCTTCTCCACGTTGAGAGTGAGATTGTTGTGTCCGCACCACAAGGCCAAGCGGCTCACCTCGTTCCTGTAGTCCGTCTCATCGTTGTTGCTGATGAGACCTACCACTGTTGTGTCGTCCGCAAACTTGATGAAGTGGTTGGAGCTGTACGATGGTGTGCAGTCGTGTGTTAGCAGGGTGAATAGAAGGGGGCTCAGTCCACTTTACCTATATAGGAATCACCGCTCTTAACATTCTAGCTGCACGTAGAAGTTAGAGATTATTAGTTATATTTTAAAACCCTGGCTGCGCGCAAGAGTTAGACAATATTAGTTATATTTTAATGACATTCAGGTCATGCGGAAAGGGGTGCGCGCTTCGTGTTATTTACGTCCTAACATAAGCTGATTTGTAATCAGTTATTAACAAAAATTTAACTCAGAAACACTAATATATATATTCAGCTAACAAATATTTGTTAGCGGCGTGTCCTCTCTTAAAACACTGTAAGCGCGCACACAAGAACACTCCACCCACGTCAAGTGAACACCCCACCCACTTCAAGAGAACACCCCACCCACTTCAAGGCTTGCTCTCCGGACAGTGCGTAATGAACGAGGGCGGGCCAGGGCTGTCTCTGGGCCAACCAGAGACGAGCCGGACTGGGGAGGGCCGTGCAATGCGAAAACGGCTTATGAGAAGGCACTATTATGAGTTTTTTGCAGCTCCAGACTGAGTAAATCGGAGTCAGAGAGATTTATTTGTCATACACACCACACGTCATACATGAGGTGGGACAAAACTATGTACGCAGGGTCCCAGTTAACATCCAACAAAAACACAAATTGTAAAGAACAACATCCTGTACATATTGCAGTTCTGACAATAAAGTTGACTTTGACTTTGACTTTTGATTAGTAAGATCCGAGTCATGAACTAAGAATATACAGTACTACATTCACTAAACTAAGAATACACAAGACTAAGAATACACTAAGCACTAATAGTACAAAAACAATTTGCCTTTAAGCTGGAGGAGAAGTTGTGGTTCTTCACAGACTGTGGTCTGTTGGTTAAGAAGTCTAGGACCCAGTTGCATAGAGAGGAACTTCGTCCTAGTGTGATTACAGTAGTTTGTTCATCAAAGTCTGGGGGATCATGGTGCTGAAGGCAGATGTGAAGTCCACAAAGAGCAGATGGATGAAGGAGTCCTTCTGTTGCAAGTGGGTGAGAGCAGTGTGGACCACAAAGGAGATGACGTCCTCTGTTGATCGATTGAACTCTTGGATAAAAGATGAAAGGTTCCAGCAAAGAAGAATCTGACCAGAAGCCCTGACTCAACCTTGTTAGATTTATCTACCTGGATTATTGAGCCTGCATCAGAACTAAAAGATCATGGTTTTCATTTCTTGGTGCTTTGCACACTGGGATTTTTTTAATTTTCTGTAGACAATAACACCATTTACCAGAAATAAACAACACAATGGAAATAGAAGCCAGGAAAAAGATATGTGCACCATTTTACATGCGCCCTGAGCACAAAACTAACCAAGGCTGTAGCAGTGACCACAAACAGCAGTAGCTACATTCTACTTCCTGAAATGACTCACAACGGCATTACTAAATAAACCACCTTTGTTAAGTGTGAAGTGCCATCTGGTGTGGGAGGAATACATGTCCACTGACTACATTTGTTCTTAATTTTAATAATAAATTATTGTTCTTGCTGCAAAATAAAATAAGTTTGTTCGAATCTTGTTTTAGTCCAAATGACTTGCTACATCAAACTCTTCGGTTTGGGATCAGGAAATAAGTAATGTGTTTATTGCATGGCTCTAGTTTACACTTTTATACACAATCAACTTGGAGAATAAATATTTTAGACTACCTATATATATATATAAAAAAAAGCTTATTTGAAAGTGGCAACTATTCATTATATGTAATAGTCTGTCCGCTTTCTTTTTCTCTCTCCCTCTTGCCTTTAGGACAATTTTACTAAGTGTGATCTCGCTGCTCAATGAACCCAACACCTTCTCTCCTGCCAATGTGGACGCCTCCGTCATGTACCGCAAATGGAGGGACAGTAAAGGCAAGGACCGGGAATATGTAGAGATCATCAGGTAAACAACTGGTGCAGCATCTTTAATAACTAGAGAGATACAAACAGTCTTGTTTTGTTTTGTCTCTTGCTGTTTGAGTCACTGTAGTTTCCACATGCCATAAAATCTTCAAATATTTCAATATAACTCAACTTGTAAAATCCTCCTCAGGAAACAGGTGATGGCCACCAAAGCGGAAGCTGAGCGAGATGGCGTGAAGGTGCCCACAACACTTGCAGAGTACTGCGTCCGTACACGCGCCCCAGCCCCCGACGAAGGCTCCGACCTCTTCTATGACTATTACTACGAAGACGATGACGTGGAGGAGGGAGATGGCGACTGCTGCTATGACGAGGATGACTCGGGCAACGAGGAGTCGTGACGTTTTAGTTGTCAGAAAGCCAAATCTAGCTGACGTATGCTCAACCCTCATCTCTGCCTGGGTTGCCAGATGTTCTAGGTTTACAACCGAGAAATATTGGAAGCTTCCGTCTTCTAAATCGGTACTAGAGCTTGTTTTTCTTTCCCCCTTGAGTCTCAGAGGTTAAAGTGTTCTCACCATGAGGAGGCCAAACTTTGGTCAGATTTGCACCAGCACAAAAGTCAGGTTTTTTTCCCCTGTTTAAAAGAATTGTTTCCCTTATCTAATTGAACGTCACTTTGCTCACAAGATCCAGTCACGTGTTTAGGAAAAGGTGTAGTTGGTTAGATACCACCCTCAACAATAACATTTGAACTGGTGCAAACTCTTCAAAACATTACTTAGCCTCTCCCACCTATCTTTATTTCTCTCATTGTAACTGGGTGTTGTTCAGGCGATGGAAATTTTTATGGAATTCAGGCTGCTAGAGCTGCAACTCCAATATTTCCGAGTTTTACAACGCCTTTTAAAAGGACGACAAACGAAATGTCGTGTGACAGTGTTTTCAAAGTTCTTGTGCATGCTAGAACATCTTTGAAATTATTATTTTTTTGTCTGTTACCGGTGGACTTTCTCCTCACTTCCTGAAAGACTTGTGATGATGGAGGACTCTGTCTGAAGGACTGGCTGGCTCAGTCAGAGGGTCGGTTTCTCACGTGAACATTTTTACTAACTTGAAACTGATTGTTGCTGGGTTTCTTCTGTTTATTGTTGGATGTGTTTTCGCTGTCACTCTTTGTGTGGGGTTGTGTTTGAAGTAGCTCAGAATTTAAAATGATGTAAGATGAGTTCTTGAGGGCAAAGGGTGCAGAACTAATATTGATCAGAATTGTATTTCTCCTCAGGGTCACTCTCTGAGCAGCCTGATGGACCCAAAGATCTGAAACAAGCGTGTAAAAGACATTTTAATATGTTTGGCCAGTGTTTTTGCTTTCCTCTTTTCTTTGTTTGCTTTCTGGCAAGCTCCATTTTTTTTTTTTTTTCTTAGTTGGATATTCTGCTTTCACTGTTTACTTGAATGGCTGCTCACGAAACCCACAGATGGTGTTTGTCAAAAAGTGGCCAGGATTTTAAAACATTTTCAGCCCTGCTGAGTGAATAATATTTAGGTCTTTGTTTTATCTCTATTTTTGTGATTAAGAGTGGTTTTGATGTTATTTTCAGAGTACCTGGGTGTCCTGCGTTTATTTTTGTTTTCAGTCAGCATTATTGATTAATTTACTTTTTAATTGGGACATCGTATTGAATTTCTCAGGATAAATTACATGCGACAAAACAATTGAGTTAAGCAACTATGTCATCTTTAGGTGGTCTTCAGCGCTGGTTTACAGCTTCCACAGGAACCACAATCAATATGCACATGTAGCTGTATGAATTATCACCAAATTCTTATACAGTATTTACCTGTCTGTTTTTTATTTTATTTCAGCTATTTAAAACTGAAAAATAAAGATTTATTTGGAGAAGAAAAAAGTACGGTTTTCAGTGATTAAAGGAGCTGTGGGATGGTCATGATTAGTGATGTGAAGTTTCCTAATGAGCCAAATCTCTCTTGAGGTATCCGGCCTTTTCACTCATCGTTATTTTTAAACCCCCTGCCCCCCCTTGTACGACTTGTCAGCACGGTGATGCGTAGTGACATCCATAACCATTTAAAGTGAATGGCTCTTTGAAACGATCAAATCCACAAGATCCGGCTCCATTCAAAGTTATTATTTCCCATCTTTACTCACGATCACAGGCAGAGGATGATATACACCTTTCTTTTTTTCGTTCATACTTTTGTTAATTTATTTATTAAATATAAAACGACACATTTCATACATGCAAATCTTCAGAGGAGTGGAGTTGAAATGCTTAGTTTAATAATAATTATGGAATAAAAAGCTCTTAATTAGAAAAAAATGTAAATGCATCAGTAACGAGAACAGTCTTTAGTTGCACCATAAGCAATGTGTTGACACTTTCATCAGGAAAATAATATATTTATCCATTATGACTGAAACCATTAGCAATACTTCTTCTTTACAATTTAAATAAAATACCGCTTCCTTATTCTATCTTTATACTGTACAGGTTAGTCTCATTGAGCTGTGGGGACTCTTTTACAAGAGAGACCTGATTTTAACAACGAATGACAACAGTAGACAATTGACAATCATGAAAGAAAGCATATAAATTAAGAAAATAAATGGAAGAAAATTATATAAAAAAACCCAAAGCAGCTACATTATAAAGCAATGTAAAATACTAAAAACAGGAACATGTCTGCATTGGTTTGTGCCATGAACTTTGCAGATGTTTGAATATTGAGACATATATCATATATCGCCACTTGTCTTAAAAATATTGTGATATTACTTTTGGTCCATATTGCCCAGCCCTAAGCTGCTTAAACTTAAACAAGAGTACTGCATACTTCACATTATACACCTGTCGACAAACCATTACTGAAATAGCCCAGACAAGCAAATAAAATAATATAATAATAATAAACTTTATTTGTATAGCACCTTCCTACAATGCCTTGCATTGACCAAGGTGCTTAACAGGACAGAAAATATAAAAACTGGTACAACAAATCAGTGAAAATAGAATAAAAAACAACAGCAATAAAAGGAGGCAATGGAAATAAAAATGCTACATACTAAAATACCAAAAGTAATAAAAGTTACACACTGAAAGCTTTTTTGAACAAGTGGGTCTTCAGTCTGGTTTTGAACAGAGTCAGATCAGAGGTGGCACGCAGCTCAAGGGGGAGACTGTTCCAGGCTTTTGGGCCGGCAACAGAAAAGGACCGGTCTCCCCATTGTTTGTACCTTGAGCGAGGCACCTCCAGCAGGTGTTGACTGGCAGAGCGTAAATCTCTGCTGGGCTGATGGACTTTCAAAAGTTCTGAGATGTACAGAGGTGCGAGTCCATTCAGAGCTTTGAAAACAAACAGCAGCAGCTTGAACTGTATCCTGAACTGAACCGGGAGCCAGTGTAGAGAGGACAGGACAGGAGTGATGTGTTCATATTTTCGTGCATATATATAAATATGCTGTGTTTGACGTTGATTTGTGATATTGACCTTATAGCTGGGGTGATCTGATGATTATGTGACATGCTGTGTAGTGGTGGAAAAAATCCATATCAAGTTTAGTTAAATTATCTTCAACGGATCAGAAGTTATGGGCGGAACAAGAGAAAGTTTACTGAAGTATGGCAGCAATTATACCTTATAATACTTCCATCTTTCAATGAGAGTAAAAAATACCGTAGTTTAAAACAGTTTAAAACAAAAACTCATATATTACACCCAATGACTCAAGTTTTTTCATTCTCACCTATCTATCTATCTATCTATCTATCTATCTATCTATCTATCTATCTATCTATCTATCTATCTATCTATCTATCTATCTATCTATTTATCTATCTATCTATC
>JBBPBX010034760.1:16657-32425 GCA_038048925.1 Garcialebias charrua
TATATATATATATAAACTCCATCAATGTCCACTAATTTTTTTTTACAAAATAAAATATTAAATTCTTTTATTTCAAACCCTTTCATTTGATGACTCCAAGTATATAACAAATAAACCATTGTTGCTCCAGGGGTCTGAGAGTAATGACATTTCTATCATGTGCATGTCCAATACATATTGCAGTTTTGACAACAAAGTTGCTTTGATTTCGATTTCAAGATGCAGATGAGTATTGTGCAGAGATATATTTTTCTTTTGTTCAAGATGCACAACATCCTAAATATACTTTCACACTTGTATGATTTATAGAGTAAAATTGTAAATGTGTTGTATTTTAATTTTACTATTCAACTCCGTTTCAACAGTACGCTTTCTACAAGTCTGAACTGCTGAGCGGGGCGTAGGCTATGTTGAATTTTATATTTAACAAAGTTAAATCAAGTCCTCTGGACAGATTAAAAGATAAAAATTAGAAACTTGTTGAAACGTTGCATATTGGATCCAAAAGACTTTTGTCAGTCTGAGGAATTGCACGCAAATGTTTCCTCCTCATCATGGATCAACCAGTCTGTTGTTGGCATCCAGAGCTAAAGGAGGACCAATTTGGTAGTGCCCTGGTGGCCGCTTGCTACTCACAGGGGCTGAGTGATTCTAGCAATAACAGCATTGTAAGAGGGGGAACAGTCGGACACGGGGGCCTCCGCCCATGTTTAATGATGGATGGGTTCTTTCCACAAAGATGGCCTCCTTTACTCCTCTCTAGAGAGAGAGGTCTCACCACTAACCTGTAAACTTTTCCTTTGACCTTTGCTGACACCTTTTTGTCGAAAATCACTCCTGAAACTTTTCTCCATCCTGCCTGGACTCTCTTCTTCACCTCTTTACCATATTCCCCATTTTCCTGGATAGTGGACCCCAAGTACTTGAAGTCCTGCACCTTTGTGACCTCTGCTCCTTGTATAGCCTCACTGTTCTACCAGCCTCCCTCTCATTCACACACGTACTCTGTCTCTGAGGTATCCACTGCAAAAGCTGGCTTTTGTTCCTCTTCTTTCAAGTGCATACCTCCACCTCTCCAAGTTCTCTTCCACCTGTTCCCTGTTCTCACCACTGATCAATGTAATCTGCAAACATCAGTCCATGCAGATTCCTGCCTGACCTCATCTTTTAGTCGGTCCATCACCAGAGCAAGATCCTCTTTATCATGTGAACAGCTATTTCTGGAGGTCAACAACAAAGTGGTTGATCCACAGGTGCTACTTATAAGACTGACTTTATTGCAGCTCCTCAGATTGAGGAGATTTTTTGTATAAAAAAAATTTTTTGGGATAAAAAAAAAACGAAATGTTTCAACAAGTTTTTAATTATTTAAAAAAATAAAAAATGTTAATCCCTCCGTCCAGAGGACCTGATTTACCGGTAATTTTGTTAGTTTTGTCTCCTGGATTACAGTACTATTTTTTTTGTAATAAACTTTATTTCAACCAGATAACATTACAAAGATTTTCCAAATCAAAAGCAACAATAAACACACACACACACACACACACACACACACACACACACACACAAAAGATGCATAACTATCACAGATCTATTATCTGGCTGCTCACTGCACCACCTGGGGTGGTTGGGTTAAATGCAGAGACAAATTTCGTCTGTGTATGGGAAACATACGCAGATGACAGACAAACACATTATTATTATTATTATTATTAAACTAGACCTAATTTCTTAACCCAATGCAACTATCTCAACAAATATACAAAATAAATTCAGGTATAAATAGAGGTTCTGAAACAAAAAAACAAAAACAATAAATACAATACAAAAAGAAAAAGAATACTAAACAACAAAACAACAAAGAGGTCTGCTTATGGGGTAAAATTAAATTTCGGAATAAGAGTTTTTGTTCTTATAAGTTTTTTATTGTTAAAATTAAGCTTATCAATAGAGGCATATATTTTTAGGTCAGTTTCTTTAAAATTATTAAAAGAGGGTATTTTTTTCATTCCACTTCATTTTGTGTATATAATATTTTGCCAAAATAATAATTAGATTTATTATAAATAGTTCATATGAAGAAAATAATGAATGCATTTTTGATAACACAATATCCGTTTTAATTTTTTCAGTAAGCAGTTTTTGTATTTCAGACCAGAATATTGTAATATGAAAACAATCTACAAATAGATGTTCAATACTTTCGCCTTCACACTGAAAGAGCAGCTTTTGCTGACATTTGGGAAGAAACGACAAATGTAGTCTTTGACTGGATAATATCTATGTAAAATTTAAATACAAATTATTTAATTCTGTTAGATAAAATATATTTATAAGACAATAAGAAAATTTCACTCCATAGTTTATTGCTTAAGTAGCCCCATCTACTTATGGGAGTAGAGTAAGTAACTAACTGAGATCTGATAAACCTGTTATTGAAATTCTTATGCATTATATTAGTACCTTCAACAGAAACTGAATCATAAAAGTACAATTCTTCTAAATGTATGGTTTGTGCTAGTGCCTGTAAGTTATGAGGAATTGAATTAATTACCAAATCAAATTCTTTTTGAGATATATCTATATAATTAATGTTAATAAAATCCCTATACATCATTCACCATTATGTCAAGTAACTGCTTTATCAGATACATATTTTTGTTAGCCCAATTATGTAAGTATTTGTTTTTGTATAAAACATAAGCATTGTTCCATATGATGCAGTTATTTTCATTCAACCTTTATTTATACAGACTAGCCTCGTTGAGCCACGGGGACTCATTCACAAGAGAGACCTGTCTCACTCACTCACACCTAGGGTCAATTTAGAGTTACCAATCAGCCTAACATACATGTTTTTAGACTGTGGGAGGAAACCGAGCACCCGGAGAAAACCCACGCATGCACAGAGAGAACATGCAAACTCCACCCAGAAAGGCCCCCGGACCGGGATTTGAACCAGGGACCTGCTAGCTGAGAGGCAGCAGCTCTACCAGTTGTGCCACTGTGCTGCCCAAATTTATGTTTTCTGTTATGAGGAGAGTAGTTGTGTTTGTATAGCAGAGACCAACATAAGAGAGCTGATGGAATTTAGCTAATTTGATTGGAAGTTTTCCAACCAAGTAGGCCTAAGGGCAACGCAACAAAAAGTTAATACCCCCCAATTTATTGAACAAATAATTTGGGAAAACCCTGATGCATGCTCAATAATCCAGGTAGAAAAATCCAAAAAAGCTAAGTCTGGTCCTCTGGACATTCAAAAAACAAAACAAAACAAAGCAAAAAAAAACTGTAGAAACGTTTCGTCTTTCGTCCGAAAGACTTCCTCAGTCTGAGAAGCTGTGTTCAGCTCAGTCTTATAAATAGCACCCTCCCACAGTGGATCAACCAGTTGGCTGATGACAGCCGAAACCAGCTGCTCACATGATCAAGGAGGACCATCAGCCTGACGATGGATCGTTAACACCCTGATGGTTGTTTGCTATTCACAGAGGGCTGAGTGATACTAGCAATAACAGCATTGTAAGTGGGGGACAGTTGAACCCGGAGGCCTCCACCTCTGTTTAATGATGGACGGTTTCTTTTCACAAAGATGGCCTCCTTTACTCCTCTCTCAAACCATTGTTCCTCTCTATCAAGGATGTGAACATCTTCATCCCTGAAAGAGTGACCGCTGGCCTGGAGAATCAGGTCAGGACTCTGCGGTCTACACTCATCTCCAGGCCAGCGGTCACTCTTTCAGGGATGAAGATGTTCACATCCTTGATAGAGAGGAACAATGGTTTGAGAGAGGAGTAAAGGAGGCCATCTTTGTGAAAAGAAACCGTCCATCATTAAACAGAGGTGGAGGCCTCCGGGTTCAACTGTCCCCCACTTACAATGCTGTTATTGCTAGTATCACTCAGCCCTCTGTGAATAGCAAACAACCATCAGGGTGTTAACGATCCATCGTCAGGCTGATGGTCCTCCTTGATCATGTGAGCAGCTGGTTTCGGCTGTCATCAGCCAACTGGTTGATCCACTGTGGGAGGGTGCTATTTATAAGACTGAGCTGAACACAGCTTCTCAGACTGAGGAAGTCTTTCGGACGAAAGACGAAACGTTTCTACAGTTTTTTTTTTTGCTTTGTTTTGTTTTGTTTTTTGAATGTCCAGAGGACCAGACTTAGCTTTTTTGGAATTTGGGAAAACATTCCACATAGAATTTATTTTTTTAGGAATCTTTTAATCCAATAAATTTTAAAACTTTGATTAAAAACAGATTTGTGAAAATCCAGGAAGAGAATAATTGATTACAGTACTGAGCACATAATATCTATGACTGAGCACGCATCTATGTAGCGTTTTCTAATTTCCCAGTGTTACTGAACGCAGCAGTGTCGACGCTCTGTGATGACGTCATTGAAACCCGGTCTGAAAAAAAAAACGCGGTTAGGAATGATACACGGACTGTTTCCAAAAACATAAACCAGGAAAGTCATGTCTGTCAATTATGCTGCTGGGCTGTCACCTTACGCAGATAAAGGTGTCTGCGGTCTACCTGAGGTAAAATATAAACATTAGATCTAATTAAGAGCTTTTCAAACGGGTAGTTAGCTTAGCAGCATTTGTGTATTTCGAGCTAATTGATATGATTTTTAATACGACGCCAGTGCAAAAACACCGATTACCGAACAGACCTTCTTTTGCAGATTGAGCTCTATATGTACGGGTGTATTTGTGCCACAACTAGCATAATATACGACACTAGTCGTTTTGTAAATATTTGTGTTTGGGGCTGTTGTATAAAGTGCAACATTTCCCATTAGTGAAGTCAAGAAAAAGGATTATGATAAAATACAATACGCTACGGAGCCCGTCCGGTGACATGGTAGGAAATTAAATTATCATGTGGCCACTTGGGCTCCGTACTGCAGAATATTCTGTAGAAATTTTAATTTTCTTCTTTGCAATGTTTATTATGAAAAACTCCATTTGGTATGCAGTCATAACAAGTAATTACAACTTGTTTCTATTTTAAGGTTAGCAGGACAATGCATCTCTTCAGGACTTAAACAGAAATGTTTACTGCAATAAAAATGTAGAAGCAAATTAAATTTGTGGGTAAAAATAAAATAAAAACTGCGACAACAACAAAACTTTTGGAGTTGAAGAGTAATTACCAGCCAGGTGTTTTGAATCAAAAGCTCTTCATTATCAATATGACCATTGATCACCTTAGTTAAAGCAGAAACAATCTATCTGCCGCTTTTAATCATGTAGGTGAATGTTAACAAAATGCCTCAATGAAAAGTTTCACTATAATTGATAAAAAAAATTCTCAGGTCAAATTCAGTACATGTGTCAATCTTATTAGGTGTGGACGTCCTAGCAAGTTCACCCCGAGGTCAGAGGATAAATTGCTATGAGGGATTTTTGAAGGATGTCATCATGGAGACTGATGAAACAATGGTCTCTTTTGATGTCACATCACTCTTTACGTGCATTCCTGTTGATGAGGCAGTAGAGGTGGTCTGTTTAAAGTTAAAATCAGACACCACTCTGAACAGCAGGACCACGCTTTCCACAGAACAACTGTGTCAACCGAACTCCTGCAGTCAACCTACTTCACATATGGGGACCAATATTATAGGCAGAAACATGGGTGTGCTATGGGGTCTCCAGTTTCTCCTATTGTTGCCAACCTGTACATGGAGGAGGTAGAAAAGAGAGCCTTGACGTCCTTTTCAGGGAGACCACCAAGTCATTGGTTCAGGTATGTTGACGACACCTGGGTTAAAATTAAATCTCAGGAAGTCCAACATTTCACTGAGCACATCAACTCTGTGGATAAATATATCAAGTTCACACGAGAAGATGTAAAAAATGGCAGGTTGGCTTTCTTGGACTGTGAGGTCTCAGTTTCTGATAGAGGAAATTTGCAAACTGAGGTGTACTGCAAACCCACTCACACAGACCAGTATTTACAGTTTGACTCCCATCACCCTTTGGAGCACAAGTTAGGAGTTATCAGGACTCTGTATCACAGAGCAGACAGCGTCCCCACTCAGGAGCCAGACAGAAGGAGAAATCACACACAAGACAGGCTCTAGAGCAGGGGTCACCAACCTTTCCGAAACTGAGAGCTACTTCGTGGGTACGGAGTCATACAAAGGGCACCAGTTTGATAAACTCTTCGGAAATAACAAAATTGAAAAAATGTATAATAAACATATTTTTAAGAACATGTTTTTAAGATAGACATTTTAAAATATATATACCGGTAAATACAAAAAAAGAATAACTGAATAAAATGAAATTTTAAATGCAGCTTAGTAGTGAGTTGTGCTATTTTTAGAACAGGTCCGGGAGCACCTCAAATGGTCCTTGGGGGCACCCGGGTGCCCGCGGACACCACGTTGGTGACCTCTGCTCTAGAGAAATGTGGATATCCTAACTGGGCCTTCCTGAAAGCAGAGAAGAAACCCAAACAGGACTCCAGCCAGCCATCAGGTGAAAAGAAGGAACCCAGACCCAGACCAGTGGTCATTCCCGTATGTTGCGGGAGTTTCAGAGACATTGAGACGTTTATTTTCTAAACACAACGTCCCAGTGGCTTTTAAACCCCAAAATACATTACGGCAAAGACTGGTTCATCCCAAAGATCCAGTCCCCCGGCACAAACAGAGTAATATTGTGTATGCTGTTCAGTGTCACATGGGCGTAGCCAGGATTTTATGAGGGGCGGTTCGTTTAAAGGAAAAGTGGACCTTGAAAGAGCAGTACGCCTTGGTGGTTCACTGGAAGCGTGTTGGGTTGCCACTCCAAACATTTTCTCGACTCGGGTTTGATCCTCACTTGGTTGAACTTATTTTACATTTGTCTTTTATTCGATTAAAAAAAGGAGTTTGTGTTAACCACAGGCATATTAACTCCTCTTTTTTTTTTTCCCAATAAAAGACAAACGTAAAATAAGTTCAACCAAGTGAGGATCAAACCCGAGTCGAGAAAATGTTTGGAGTGGCAACCCGACGCGCTCCCAGTGAACCACAAAGGCGTGCTGCTTTTTCCATGTCAAGTTTTCCTTTAAACGAACCGCCCCTCATAAAATCCCGAGGCGGGACTTCATAGGCAAAGTGGCGGTTCGTTTGAACCGAGCGAACCCCCCTTGCCTACGCGCATGGTGTCAGGAGGGCTGTGATCAGTCTTACATTGGGGAAACTAAACAGCCACTGGCCAAAAGGATGACCCAGCACAGAAGATCAACATCATCAGGTCAGGACTCTGCGGTCTACACTCATCTCCAGGCCAGCGGTCACTCTTTCAGGGATGAAGATGTTCACATCCTTGATAGAGAGGAATGATGGTTTGAGAGAGGAGTAAAGGAGGCCATCTTTGTGAAAAGAAACCGTCCATCATTAAACAGAGGTGGAGGCCTCCGGGTTCAACTGTCCCCCTCTTACAATGCTGTTATTGCTAGTATCACTCAGCCCTCTGTGAATAGCAAACAACCATCAGGGTGCTAACGATCCATCGTTAGGCTGATGGTCCTCCTTGATCATGTGAGCAGCTGGTTTCGGCTGTCATCAGCACAACTGGTTGATCCACTGTGAGAGGGTGCTATTTATAAGACTGAGCTGAATACAGCATCTCAGACTGAGGAAGTCTTTCGGACGAAAGACGAAACGTTTCACTTTTTTGTTTTGTTTTGTTTTTTGAATGTCCAGAGGACCAGACTTAGCTTTTTTAGGTTTTTCTACCTGGATTATTGAGCATGCATCAGGGTAAAACATTGCATGGTAACTCTTAGCACGGAGATAGACAGATGGTGATTTTGGACTTGTTTAGATGACTATTCTTAACCTTTCCTCTGTTTACCTGTTTCCTCTGTTTTTTGGATGAAGTTTGACAGAAATTATTGTAGGTCATCCTCAACAATCTCAAGTACTGCAAGTTTTCTAAAACAAAATGTCAGGAAAGAAAAATCTACATGTTGACTTGGCACAGTTAAACTACAGACCTCAGTCCCGATAAATATTAAGTGGGACCTTAATGGAGCTTTTCTTAAACAAACCATCAAGGACTGAAAAACTGATGTAAAGAAGAGTGGGACAGAAATCTTCTACATCAATAGACTGATAGGAGCATACAAAGGATAATCACTGGAAGTTAATATATCAGGTGTTGTTTATTCAAGGTTGGATTTAACTCATTTTAAGAGCTGGTTACAGCTGGATGATTAACGGTAATTTAGATGTTTAAGTGCTTAAGAATTTTATGTGTGTAAGGTTTAAGTGTTTTATACCAAACCTTCCTTTCCTCTTCATTTGCTCTTGTGTATAAATATTTAAAAAAGGGGTTGTATGAGAAGTAATGTGACTAATCTCTCAATACACCCTATAATTTATTTTGGTTTTGGTTAAGGTGGAGATTATATTCTTCATGTCATTTGTTGAAAATTGTGTTTCTGTTCTGTGGCAGAGGTTTGATACTCCGGAAGAGCTGAAGGTAAAGGCGGAAACTCTCGCTCAGTTGATTCAAGAATGTCAGTACTTGGTTGTCCACACTGGAGCTGGAATTAGCACCTCGGCAGGCATCCCTGACTTCAGGTGAGACGTAATCCAGATCACCACACAATTCAGACACAATCAGATTGTTTCAGATTTTTCATTTTGTCTTGAAGTACTGCTGTAATTTGTTTGAGACACTTTGAACACACACACACACACACACACACACACACACACACACACACACACACACACACACACACCCTCCAAACTAGGTAAATCATGAAGTACACAACATAAGGCTGCAAAAAAACATCTGAAATGTTGTTGAAAGTGTACTATTTATACTGATGTGGCAGTACCGTATGTCCTGTGGGCTTTGAACGCACCACATGAGTGCCGGGATGTGATTGGGTCTGGGGCTGGCTGCCTGTATAAAAAGGGGCCAACCCTCAGTGGTTGACTTCACGTCATCCGCCTTCCGGTTCAGACCTCGCCGTTTGCTGGCGTAACACGCTAGCATAAATAAATGTGCGCTTAAGGTCGCTCTGATCTACTGTTCTCGCGACCGCCTGTACACTCTGCCTGCTCTGCCTTCCCTCCCACTTGTACTGCCTTAATCACAAAAAACTTTCTCACATTACCACACAACACAAAGTTTTTAACACTGGACTCTGTGTCATCAATACGGGACATTCACTCAACTCACGGTCATGTGCTCATTCAGTTTGCACTACTTCTCATATTTGCACTAATGTTTGTATTACATTACTGCCTATAGTCATACTGCAGTTTACATTTACTGTTTACATTTATTACTACTGTTTACATTTATTACTACTGTTTACATTTACACTTTTTATATCTACACTATTGCTGATACATGTATACAGTATATATTCTTTTTACTAGCCTTATTACATATGCCACTTTACCTCTATACCAATATCAACTACCTCATACATATACAGGTAGCCCCCTAGTTACGAACGAGTTAGGGAGATAAGAACGGTTCGCAGCTCGATTCTGCCGTAGCTAGGGGGTGAAATTAGCGTCCAGTTCGTAGGTCCTTATTCCGTTCGTAGGTCGTGGAAATACCGCTAACGGAGCGCGCGCACACATTTAAGCATGTACAGTAGTGTACTGTAATGTTAAACATTGCTATTCACATTTACAGAATAAATAAAAATATATTTTCTTACTTTGAGATGGTCAAAGCCGACATCTTAGGTTGCCATGCGTTGATTGTTGTCGGGCCGAGCAGCGCGGCGGCAGGCGAGCTAACCACGGCAGCTGCTCAAGGCCTGTGTTAGCTAGCTGGCTAGCTTCTGCTAGCCAGGCCATGAGCTGGTGTTGGAGCGGCGGCGCGATCGGCGATCAATCTGCAGCTGCTCTTCCAGCCTGAGACGTCCACAGAGCTCACAGAGCGGCTGCTCTTCCAGCCTGAGACGTCCACAGAGCTCACAGAGCGATTCCAGCTAGTAATTAATCCATATGATGCGATCCTGGTCAGGCCAGCTCCCGGCAGCTAACCTAAAATGGCGTCCGGTGTTCTACATTAATTTGTGACCGGAGACCCCCGTGACTGAACCTAAAATGGCGTCCGGTGTTCTACATTAATTTGTGACCGTGTAAACTGAAGACCTACTTCCTGCTGCCCAAGATTGCTCAAAAATGATCAGAAATGATCATTTTTATCATAATTATTATTTATAAAGCCTTTAAAACAACCACAGCTGCAACAAAGTGATGTACACATGAAATTAAGAACATTTAAACACAATTTTTTTTTTTTTTTTTTAATACAGTAATTTCATATTTTTATTAAATATGATACGTTCGTAGGTCCCGTTGTTCGTAGGTCGATGGAGTCGTAACTAGGGGGTTTGCTGTACTGTGTACATTAACCTCATATGCTGCTTTGTCACTCTTTTACAAATGTCAAATGCCAGAACCTTCATTTATTTTATAGATATACTTTTTATACTTTTATACTTCTACGGAAAAGCTCAGGACAGTATTACACTCTATTTCTTTTTATGATTATGTTTATTAAATGTTGGTGTTTGGTGTTGGTGAAACTTTTTATACTTTTATACTACTATGCAAAAACTACTATGCAAAAACTCAGGACAGTACTACACTTTTATTATTTCATTTTATGCTTGTTTATTAAATGTTTTAGTGTTTTAGTGTTTAAATGTTTACTGTTGCACCGAGGGACTGAGAGAGAAATGCAATTTCAACCCTGTGTATGTCCTGTACATATTGCAGTTTTGACAATAAAGTTGACTTTGACTTTGACTACAAGCCTCCTGTTAGAGGTGGAGATCGGTGCCGCTGCTGTTTGTCCTTGGCTGTTCGTTTGCCTGCTGTCCTGATTGTCCCGACTGGCTTCCGCCCTCCATCTGGGTTGTCCATCGGCTGCCGACTTGTCCTGTTTGCTGGTCTGGTGCCCGCTGTTCTGGACGGCGTGGGGCGGGCTGCGTCACGCGTCCTGTGGGGCTGATCTGGGCCGACTGATGCTCAGCTCGGACTAATCGTTCAGGTGTCGGCTTGAGTGGCGTCTATTACGGGGCGGCGGATCTTACCAGGACGGCCTCGGACTGCTGCTGCTTGATTGATCGAGAATCCCCCCCGCCCCAGACGGTGATATTACTCCTGGTTTGGTGTAAGATTTGTCTGTGGGGCTTTCCTTTTTATGTACTATTCTGACTTGCACTTTTATTGTTGAGTAGAGTCATAATTGTCTTTTAAAGTGAGTGTTTTTAACTTAGCATTTTTTTAATTAAAACAAACAATTGTGTGGGCCGCGGCTATGGCGCAGGGGTTAAGAGCGCAGCCCATGTTTGAGGCTAGCCCTTGCTGTGGTGTTGCGGGTTCACATCCCGGTCCCGACGACTTTTCCACATTGTCTCCCCCTCTCTTGCCCTGTTTCGCCCTCCATCCTCTACAACAAAAATGGGCCACTAGAGCCGAAAAACGCACACAAAAAAAAACAATAATTGTGCAACTTAACTGGAACTGTGTGAAATTGTCTCCAAGCCTCATCTGCAATGGGCCTTAAAGGTAACTTTTTAGGTACAATCATTTCAACCAATTTCATTTTTATTAAAATTGTGTTTTTAAAGGGGACCACATATTCAAAATTCACTTTTTAATGTTTTTTTTACTCAACTTTGGGTATTTACTCCATAAAAAAACAGTCCTAAGGCCAAAAAAATGCACCCAGTGGTTTATTTACTCTAAGTAGATTTATTTAACTGTGATAAGATAGGTTTCGTTTTGAAATCATCGCGCCTGTTACGTCACAGGCGCGAGGACAACCCACCTCGAACCTGAGTCCAGCCCCCTCACCTAGCAACCCCTGGTGCGGCTCAACCCACTCCAGTATAAAAGAGTTGACGGTTGTTTTTCCTGATTTCATGGCTAAAAATGTCACAGAGTCTAGCCAGCTAACTCTCTGACCCTCGTGGCGCAGATAATGGATTTAAAATTGATAGTTTTCAGATGGGAACAGATGCGCATGTTTCTCTGTGTGTGTGTGTGTGTGTTGGTTTATGTGTCATTAGCAGGACAGACTACTTAACGCAACCAAACCCGTGTGTGCGCGCGTGTGTGTGTGTCCTCACATACTGTACAGGTTCAGCCTGAGCCAAGATCACTTGGAGCTCCTATTTAATTCCATCAGAGCGTCAGGTAGTGTTGATAAAAAGAAAGCCCGCTGTGAGTGTGTGTGTGTGTGTATGTGTGCCGGCCCGCACGTGCTCCTCGGAGGGACACAGATAAAAAAGCCCCCGCTGTGCTGCTGTGCTTGTGTGTGTGTGTGCTTTGCTCCCCTACAGCTGCGCCACAGGCAGAAGGAGGGAGAGTCAGAAGGAGGCAAAAGAAACGTGCAGTGAGTTCAGACTTCCTCGTCTGCCTTTGGAGGGCGGAGTTAATGTGAGCAGATCTTTGAAGGGCGTGCCACAAGACCTCCTCATCATAAACCGGTCGTTCAAAACGAAAGTTAAAAATGGCAGAATTAAAAAGGGTATAATTGATTATCTAAGAATTATTTTGTGTATTAAATTGAATGAACACCAGGGGCGGAGTGGGACAACTTTTCAGCCCGGGAGTTTAATGGCCAAGAGTGGCCCATTTTTTCACATTTTAAAAATATTTGGCAAAAATGTAGCCTATAATATTTTTTTAATTGCAATACAATCAACAACTTTTTTTTGGTTATAATTTTTAGTTACATTTTGTTACAATTCAGCAAATCAGGTGGGAAAAAAACTAAATTAGTTGACTTAAAAAACAGAAAATGATAAGTCAATTCTTTGTTGCTCTTTCCATATCAGACTCAAAGATAACTGAAAAACTCAAAACGTAATTTTGTTGGCTTGAACGTTGGCCAGCTGTCATGAGAAGTTTGCACTAAATACAGTGACAAAAAGATAAACCATAAAACTATTTTACATTCAAAATATTAAATTTGAGGCCAGATAAAATGTCAATGAGACCAGATTTGGCCCATGGGCCTCGAGTTTGACATGTGATCTACAGCATCAGTAAGCGCCTAAGAAGTGCACTAGTTTCTGCCACCATATGTGTTACTTTGTCATTGTCAATGGACATAAGAAGTTCTTTCTCTGTGGACATCAGCATAAATGCCTCCAAATGCTCCTGGTTAAGTGTGCTTCATAGTCTATTCTTGATGAACTTGAGAGTAGAGAAGCTTTCACATGCAACATGAGACAACAAATATTTGTATGCCAGCCCTATATAGGCATCTGTGAAAAGGTTATACTGTGTCAATATAAGGTAAACACAGATAACACAGTTTCTGCAAGAAGAACAAGCCCTGCTTTCAAGTTCAATCTCTGGTTCAACCCTGTTCCATCTCAGTACCATCTTGACAGTGGACTCTTCCAGAGGGGACTTTTTCAGCCTATCCCAAGACTGGACAGCTCTGTGTGTAAAGTACTCACTGTGGCTCTCTCATCAAATCTAAGCAGATTTTTGCTTGTTGCTTGAAGTGCTGAGCTCTTGAGTCCTTTAAGCCTCATCTCTGAAAAGTTTTTAGGGTCAAGACAAGCAAAATCAGAGACAAGTTTGGCATTGGTTGCAATATGTATGCATATGCATGAGTTTATTTTTATTTGTCTATTAAATGCGTTGCTTTAACATTTTTCTGTTTCCTGTTTTCACTTCACCTCATGCATTTCTGCCTCATTACGTAAATAAGGACTTGTGTGGAAAATTAAAAAAATAATTACATTTAATTACATAACACAAGTCATCTAAGAGTAAAAGTAAAAACAAAAAAATATATAGGCCTACCGGTATTTTAAGCACAGTAAAATGTAAAATTATGAATTAAAATATATAATTTGTTGGAACTAAGCTGGAAAAAAAACATGATGGTCAATTAATTTTTAAAACATGAGATAAAGTTCTAAAAAAGCTAAGTCTGGTCTTCTGGACATTCAAGAAACAAAACAAAACAAAACAAAGCAAAAAATGTCCAGAGGACCAGACTTAGCTTTTTTAGATTTTTCTACCTGGATTATTGAGCATGCATCAGGGTATGAGATAAAGTTATCTTTTAATTTAAATTGTCCTTTGACGTTTATTTATTTATTGGTCAATTTATATATTTCTGCTTTTATTTCTAATTAGGCTCAGGCTGTCAGTTTAGGTCCCACTTGACTTTCATGCATGTTTAGTGACATAGTACAACGTTGTGACATTAGCTTAATTTATTATGCTAGTTTTTAATTTTTATCATTACCTGTTGCTTCTTCTGTCTCTTTGAAAAAATGTCTGTAAGCTTTGCACATTTGGCAGCTTCCTCCTTTCTTTTCTTCAACCTGACTTTTTCAGCTCCACCTGGCCTCTTCCTATCCATTTTTATTGCTAATTAGCAGTTTGGACTCCGCGCTGCTCCATCAGCTGATGTTTTAGAAAATACGTGCTTCGCTGCTGGGGTGGACTCAACCAACGGTGAACTTTCAGGGGTGTTTTTTATCAAATGGTAGCTCCCAAGCTGCCGGCCCTGTGCGGCGCAGTCTCTTAAAGGGATCAGCGCTCCCTCCCTTTAAGAGGCTGCAGCCTGCAGCCTAAAGTCAGGGACAAGTCGATTTTGAGCAGATTCATTCAACCGTCATCATTTTCCCCGTGCGCCTATCGGCCCATTCATGACGCGGCCCATCGGGAAAACTCCCGAATCTCCCGATGGCCACTCCGCCCTTGATGAACACTGTTTTTTAACCCCAAAGAAATACCATAAAAATTTTAAAAAGCAATATGTGGTCCCCTTTAAACTTCAGTCGCCTATTTTTATCCATACCCATCCGGCTACACTGACTTGAAGTGGTCATTGGATTTACCCCTCATTTGCCTTCATGTAACAAAAAACACACCTGAAGTGAGCAAATAAATATTTTGATGACTCGGTATCAGTTTAAAATCTTCACTGGGATTCATATTCTGTTTGCTAACTAGATTTAAAGTTTAATAGGTTGCATAAAAAACTGGTAAAGCTCCTGTGTTTTTTTCTCCCAGCACCTTAAAGGTTGATAGGAGCAGATATATGAGCAGAAATTGTTTAAGCTTGAGTGCTGTAATTCATTTTAATGAAGAAAAGCATTTCCCCTGTGGTACAAGCTTTCCACTGATCAAAGCAGCGCAGCAGGACCTCTCTTGGTAGTTTTCTCAGAAGCTCTCTCTTTCTCTTGCATACGCCATTTTGTGTGATGTTCAAGCTACTGTACTCTATATTTTCAAAGCCTGCTGGTGAAAGAACTTATACACACATTTTTTGAACATTTCACTCATCAAGGAAATAACAGATGAAATTAACAATTTCTTAAACTGTCACTAACCCATCAACAGGATAAAATTAAGATTGTTGCTTTGATGCTTTTCTCTAGTTCTGTCGATGAGAAGCTGCAGAGGAGCAGAAACTGGTTAAAATAAAAAAGATGTGGACTCTTCAGTGACACCCAGATGTTTTCATACGTCTTGCTAGGGTTTAGAAATCGATTTTCTTCACAGAAATAAAATAATCTTTCTTTTTAATCCTTGCATCACCAATAAGGTCTGTCATCTTGTCTTGAGCTCTAAACTGCCTTTCTGATACAGTACCTTGATGTTTATTTTCCATGAATAATATAGTTGTTTTTTCCTTTTTCTCCATTCTTAAAAGTACCAGTAATTTATTTGGCTTGTAGCACAAGGTAGGAAGCGATACCTAGAACGCTGTAAAGTTTCATAATGTAAAAAAGCAAAAC
>JBBPBX010034761.1:0-21985 GCA_038048925.1 Garcialebias charrua
ATCATCTATAAATAACAGAACAAAATGAATAACTCATCCCAATTTTCAATTTCTAGTACATTTCACATTTAACTAATTTATGTGTTTTTTCAACAATTTAGTTTTGATCATTCTCTTAAACATAAACATTGAATTAGCTTTTTTTTTTTTTTTTACATCATTTTCCAAACCATTCCACAATCCAATTCCCTGTATTGAAGTAGATCGTCCCTTTTAATCTGGTTTTGTACTGTGGTTTTACAAAAATCTCTGTTCCCTTAAGATTGTAGCAACTTTGGGATTTAACTGCAGGCAGCTTTTTGTGGTCAGTGAGGCTTCAAAAGCGAAGCATTTTGTTTTGAAGCTTTTTTCATGAATCACAACAGGTTACCAGCACCTTCTTCACCTGAGGTTTAAATTATGTGGATATGTTTTATAGACACTTGTGAACATGTTTATCCTTTACCTTCCTCCATATTTCCACCTGGACTTTCTCAGCCTGGGATAAGCCCTGAGGTTCGGAGGAAACTTGGAGAGGCAGCTGTCAGAGCAGCTAAAGCCGTGAGCTACGTTGGAGCAGGTGAAGACACGCAAAGCTAAACTCCTCCCACCACAGCGACTTATTACACACACCCACTACAAATGTTGTGATCCATTCCTGCAGGTACTGTGGAGTTTGTAATGGACGCTCAGCACAACTTCTACTTCATGGAGATGAACACGAGGCTGCAGGTGGAGCATCCCGTCACCGAGATGATCACTGGAACCGACCTGGTGGAGTGGCAGCTCAGGGTGAGACGGAGAGCTGAAAACTCTCTGGAAACCATAACTTATACTAAAAGTTTAGTTTATTTTGTAATAAAAATCTCTTCCAGGTGGCAGCAGGGGAGCCCCTGCCCCTCCTCCAGGACGACATAACCCTGAGGGGCCACTCGTTTGAGGCTCGTATCTACGCTGAGGACCCAAACAACGACTTCCTTCCGGGAGCGGGGCCTCTGCTGCATCTGTCCACGCCTTCAGCAGACCAACACACACGCATAGAGACCGGGGTCAGAGAAGGTACGTGTACCCCCATTTGAGAAACAGTGCCTAACAGAGCAGACAAAAACATTAAACTCCAGCTCTTTTTTTTTTCAACCACCTCATTTAGCAGACAACAGTCCAGTGTTAGTGTTAATGTTTTTGTCTGCTCTGTTAGGCCACTAAGCCTAAAATGTCTCAGAAATATGTTTAACATTAAACGATAAAACTTAATTATCCCCTATACTGCCTACTCCACAAACGACAAATGCTCATTTTGGTATGTATTTGTGTGAGACCCGTTTTGTCTTTGAGTATCAAATATTTTTAAGTTTAGTATTCCACTGTATCTCAAATGGGGGTACACGTACCCCTTGGGGTACTTGGAAACCTTGTGTAAAGTAATTTACATTTTTGACATATTAACACTTATGTTTAAACCCTCTAAAATGCAGAAAGAACCCCGATGGACATCCCCTCAAGCACTCAATCTCAAATCTTGGGATGCAATGGTAGCAGGAGTCCCTCTGAGTCTCTTTCTAATGATCAAAGGTATTTAATTTAAATATGATCAAAATTAGAGATGTAACAATTCATCTAACTCACGATGCGATGTGTACCAATTTTGCTGTTGCATGCTTTAAACAGATCAGTCAGACCTGGCCAAGACAGTCCCTTTCTCAGAGGCGGCGTTGGAGGTCGAGGTCTTCCTCTCGTGGACAAAGGTAAATTGTGATCAAAAGTATAATATTGACAGTATAAATGCAGCACGTTGCTTAGTCTGAACAACTTTTACTGACTTCAGCAAATGTCACATGTTCATATTTCTTTTTTCGCCCCAGTTAAGCTAAAAATTGTGGTGCAAAATTATCATTCCCACTGCTTAAAATTATACCACCATTTACAATAGCTGCTGTAGAAATGTTCTTCTTTTGTGTTTATTTTTTAAACAGATCAGTCAGCCTTGGCCAAGACAGGCCGTCCCTTTCCTGGGTATGAGACGCGTCCTGGCTACAGGTTCACCAAAGACACTCGTGGGGTCCTCGAGCAAGTGTACCCAGGCTGAGTGCCCACATCCTGGCTACAGGTTCACCAAAGACACCCTGGGGGTCCAGTAGCAGCTGTACCCAGGCTGAGTGCCCACATCTTCTTTATCTTTTTGATTTTACAGGAAATCTGTATATAAATATTTAAAATTGATTTAAGTGCTTTAAAAGCAGAAATGGACAAGAATTCCTTTCAGTGTTGCCCAATGTTTGGGCCATTTTTTTTATTATTATTGTCTAAGACAATAAAGCAGTTTTCTAAATTTCTGGTCTCTGTTGGATTCTTCCTAGCTGACTGTGTTGTAAACATGTAATGTAGATTAAATTATTTTTCAGACATTTTTGTGATTGCTATGTTCATAGTGAAAATAGACAAGTCCAATTAGGGTGGCACTGTTATATGATGAGATCACATCAGCACCTCAATACTTGAAACAGTGATCAAAATGTATTTTTGTGTCAAACTGTTAAAATGCAGGACTTAATATGTTGAGAAATCTGACGTTGAAATGGCGTTGCTACCTCAACGTTGATTAGATTTGCAAAATCTAAACCAAAATCAATATTGAATAAACGTTGGCAAATTCACCTATGTTGAGAAATCTGACGTTGAAATGATGTTGCTACTTCAACGTTGAGAATCTGACGTAGAAATGATGTTGCTACTTCAACGTTGATTAGATTTGCAAAATCAACACAAAATTCAACGGTTATCCAACACGACCGTCAGATGTTGATTCAACGGTGACTAGACGTCAAAATGCCAGCTGGGTTTAAGGACTTTTATTCCCATTTATATACTTCAGAATCTCAAACCAACAAGAATTTATCTTCTCAGTTTTTCGAAAAGACCAATATGCCAAAACTCACACCCAATCTGAAAGATGCACTGGAGATCACAATATCCCTGACAGAAATTGTGTCAGCTGTATCGGTAATGCAGTCTGGCAAATGTCCGGGTCCTGACGGCTTCCCTGCTGAATTTTTTAAGAAATTTTCTCCATTACTTTCCCCACTCTTACACTCGGTTCTCTTAGAGTCGTTTGACAAAGGATCCCTTCCGAAATCTTTCTTAGAGGCCTGCATTACCCTCATTGCAAAGAAAGGAAAAGACCCAACTCACTGTTCCTCTTATCGACCAATCTCCCTTTTAAATACAGATGCCAAAATTTTAGCTAAAGTTCTTGCTCAAAGGTTGGAAAAGATCCTTCCTTTCATCATATCAAAAGACCAGACTGGATTCATTAAAGGCAGGCACTCCTTTTTTAATATCAGACGCCTTTTGGACATTATTTATTCTCCTTCGGATACTGTTCCTGAGTGTGTTATTTCCCTTGATGCGGAGAAAGCATTTGATCGGGTTGAATGGGACTACTTGTTTAATGTTCTTGACAAATTTGGTTTTGGCCCCAATTTCATTACATGGGTGCAATTAATTTATTCACATCCCACCGCAACCATTCGTACCAACTCTCAGATATCGAAACCATTCAGTCTACATCGAGGAACTCGCCAGGGATGCCCACTGAGCCCTTTGCTCTTTGACCTGGCAATTGAACCTCTTGCCACTGCTTTGCGGTCCTGTGACACAATTTCAGGAATCTGGAGAGGCGATATGGAGCACAAGGTCTCCCTTTATGCTGATGACCTTTTACTTTTCATTTCTCATCCGACTGACACGCTGCCTTCCGTTTTATCATTACTTGAGGAATTTGGAATCAATTCTGGTTACAAATTAAACTTGAGTAAAAGTATAATTTTCCCTGTCAATACCCTGGCGCAGACTCTTGACTTTAGTAAATGGCCTTTTAAAATTGAGAAGATAAAATTCTCTTACCTGGGTGTTACAGTTACGAGGAGGTATAAGGATTTATATCAAGAAAATTTTGTCTCTCTGTTGAATCAGACAAAGCAGGCATTATCCCGATGGTCACCGCTTTCCACTTCCCTCATAGGCCGTATTAACTCAGTCAAGATGGTCACTTTACCTAAGTTTTTATATCTCTTTCAAAATATTCCTGTTTTTATCCCTGGTTCATTCTTTGTTCAGTTAGATTCCATCATTTCATCATTCTTTGTTCAGTTAGATTCCATCATTTCATCATATCTGTGGCAAGGAAAACGTCCACGCTTAAATAAGACACATCTCCAAAAAACTAAGGCCGCAGGCGGTCTTGCCCTTCCAAATTTCCGCTTTTACTATTGGGCAGCAAACTTGCACTGTCTACTAGCATTCTGGTCATTCTATTACAACAGACCTGACAGCCCTGACTGGGTAGAGATGGAGTCACAGTGTTCTGGGAAATGGTCCTCCGTGGCTTTCTTGGGATCCTCATTCCCGCTTCCACCATTTACAACTGTTATAAATCCAGTTATAAAACACTCACTAAAAATCTGGGCACAATTTCGTAAATATTTTGATTTCTCTAGTTTCTCTCTTTATAGCCCTATTATGTCTAACCAACTTTTCAAACCATCATCTCAGGACTCTGTTTTTAAAGAATGGCAAAGAAGGGGTATAGTACGCTTCAATGACTTGTTTCTTAATAACACTTTAGCTTCATTTCAACAACTATGTGAAAAATTTAGTCTTCCCCAGTCCAATTTTTTTAGGTATCTCCAAATACGGCACTTTATTACTCTTCATTTGTCCAACCTCTCCATTTCAACTGATAGCAGTATTGTTGACACTATTCTTTCTTTAGACCCAAATAAAAAACAGTCCATTTCATTCATTTACAGTAAACTATTGGATTTGAAGCGTGCTTCCTCAGATAAAATCAAAGCTGCTTGGGAAGAGGATCTCGGCTCCTCTATTTCAGAGGACTCTTGGACCTCCATACTCAAACTGGTGAGCTCCAGTTCTTTCTGTGCTAGACATTGTCTAATACAATTTAAAGTGGTGCATAGAGCTCACATCTCTAAACTGAAATTGTCCTCTATGTATCCTGATGTCAGCATGTGAGATGCAAACATCTCCAGTTCTTTCTGTGCTAGACATTGTCTAATACAATTTAAAGTGGTGCATAGAGCTCACATCTCTAAACTGAAATTGTCCTCTATGTATCCTGATGTCAGCATGTGAGATGCAAACATGCTGAAGCCTCTCTCTCCCATATGTTTTGGTTTTGCCCATCTCTGAACAAATATTGGCGGGAAATCTTTCAGACTTTATCACGTGTACTAGATACACGTCTGAACCCTGACCCACTGATTGCTCTGTTTGGTCTTGTAGAGGGCATGACAAACCTAAATAAAAACCAACAACATGTAATATCGTTCACCTCTCTCCTGGCCAGACGAGCTATTTTGCTTAGGTGGAAAGAACCGTCTCCACCCACTCACGCTCAGTGGTTGGCTGACATCATGTCCTGTTTAAAGCTGGAGAAAATCAGATTCACACTCCAACAGAAAGAGGGTAAATTTGAGAATGTTTGGGGACCTTTCCTGAATTTGTTCCAGTCTCTCTGACAACACAATTCACTCAGGTTAATGCAGTCTCTTGGCTATTTTACCTTCTATTTATTTTTTTCCCTTTTCTTTTGGCAGTGATTGGGTAGGGATTATTTTCTATGTTATTATTATTATTTTTTTTTTCTCTTTCTTTTCCTTTAGTGTGGATTATAATGCACATGTTACAACTCTAATTGACTGCTGTTTTTTTTGTTTGTTTGTTTTGTTGTTGTTGTTGTTTGAAAAAAAAATGAAAAAATTCAATAAAAAGATCTTGAATTTGAAAATGCGTTGCTGACAGCTAAATAATATTTTATAATAATAATAATAATAATAATAATAATAATTAATTCAATTTATAACGCACTTTTCATTACTGAAAATCTCAAAGTGCTACACATATATTGAATGCTAATATAAACCGGTGGCGGCAGACTACCATGCAAGGTGCTTTCCAGTCCTACCGGGAGCAACTCTGGGTTAAGTGTCTTGCCCAAGGACACAACGACACATGGTGCGGGTCCCGGGAGTCGAACCGCCAACTTTCCGATCGGGAGACGACTGCCCTTACCACTACACCACGGCCGCCCGCCGCGATGCGCCCGACGTTATACACAGTCTGATAATGGTTAGCTCTTTTTTGTAGTACCTGTTCTCTTAAATATTCCTAATATTAAAGGTCCTAATGCACCTTAGCATATATAGCATTTCACCATATAAATGTACCTTAAATGTTTCAATGTTAATAAGAGCTAGTTACTTGCAAGAGGATTTGTTTTCATTCTCCACATCAATACAGTGTTAAGAAATAGTAAAACACCACCAGTGACATTTAGTATATAAAATTAATAATGTTTGATAATTTTTTATAAGCAAATTGAAATAAATGTAGCCATCAGAGTCCAATACAATAACCTGGAGGCTAGCGCTAGCATCCTAACTCCACAAACAAAGAAAAAAAAACCTCACCACTTCCCACTTGCAGTCAGCTGAAGGTTTTTTTCACAAAAAGAGCCATCTAAAAATTGAGAGGCATATCAGTCAGGAATGGTAATATAATAATACAGTATAAGCATTAGATAAAGGCTAGCATTAGCATGCGAGCTCCAGAAACAAACTAACCATTTGTCACTTTTAGAATAAACAGTCAGCTGAAGGCTTTTTCACAAACAGAGACTTATTTTATTTATTTTATTTTTTAAAGTTTATTCATTTTACAAAATGAGATACAACAAATGACAAGCAAATCAAATAGGATCAAATATAGAAATATTCCATCCATCCATCCATCTTCTTCCGCTTATCCGGGGTCGGGTCGCGGGGGTAGCAGCCTAAGTAGGGAGGCCCAGACTTCCCTCTCCCCAGCCACTTGGAGCAGCTCCTCCGGGGGAATCCCAAGGCGTTCCCAGGCCAGCCGAGAAACATAGTCCCTCCAGCGCGTCCTGGGTCTTCCTCTGGGTCTCCTCCCGGTGGGACATGCCCGGAACACCTCACCAGGGAGGCGTCCAGGAGGCATCCTAACCAGATGCCCGAGCCACCTCAACTGGCTCCTCTCGATGTGGAGAAGCAGCGGCTCTACTCCGAGTCCCTCCCGGATGACTGAGCTTCTCACCCTATCTCTAAGGGAGAGTCCAGCCACCCTGCGGAGAAAACTCATTTCAGCCGCTTGTATCCGAGATCTTGTTCTTTCGGTCATAACCCAAAGCTCATGACCATAGATGAGGGTGGGAACGTAGATCGATCGGTAAATTGAGAGCTTTGCCTTTTGACTCAGCTCTCTCTTCACCACGACAGACCGGTACAGCGCCCGCTTCACTGCGGACGCTGCACCTATCCGCCTATCGATCTCACGCTCCAGTTTTCCCTCATTCGTGAACAAGATCCCGAGATACTTAAACTCCTCCACTTGGGGCAGGACCTCCTCCCCGACCCGGAGAGGGCATGCTACCCTTTTCCGGCTCAAGACCATGGCCTCGGATTTGGAGGAACTGATCCTCATCCCGGCCGCATCACACTCGGCTGCAAACCGCTCCAGTGAAAGTTGTAAATCACGAACTGATGAAGCCAGTAGGACCACATCATCTGCAAAAAACAGAGAAGCGATTCTAAGGTCACCAAAACGGATCCTCTCAACACCTTGGCTGCGCCTAGAAATTCTGTCCATAAAAGTTATGAACAGAATCGGTGACAAAGGGCAACCTTGGCGGAGTCCAACTCTCACCGGAAACGAGCCTGACTTACTGCCGGCAATGCGGACCAAGCTCTGACACCGGTCGTACAGGGACCTAACAGCCCTTATCAAAGGGCCTGGTACCCCATACTCCCGGAGTACCCCCCACAGAACCCCCCGAGGGACGCGGTCAAATGCCTTCTCCAAGTCCACAAAGCACATGTAAACTGGTTGGGCAAACTCCCACGCACCCTCCAGGAATATAGAAATATTCACCGATAAAATCATACAACTATTGGAAAAGAGTTTAAAGGTTCAGTCTGCAGTTTCTGTAGAACTGCAGCACTTAGAAATATTTTCAACAGGCAAAGCATTCTGATCCCGCTCTGCCCCCTTGTGGTCTGTTAAATTTCAAATTCAAGCTCTGTTTTTATTGGCTGATTCAAATTCAAGCTCTGTTTTTATTGGCTGGTTACAAACTCTGTTTTTATTGGCTGGAAAATGGTGGGTCACCTTTTCTTTTTAGAAATGCTTATTTACCACCTGGAGAAGCAAGGGGACAATATATATATATTTTTTTTTTCAGAGATTACCTGGCTAACATCAGTCTGTCAGGAGGTAGTGACAGAGTGAAGAAATATGTTCATAAAAAAAGCTACATACTGCAGCTTTAAATAAAAAAGTTTTCTTGTGTGTAGACTTTAATATTGACCTGGGAAATAAAACCGATTCAAATAACATCAGCACATTTCTAAATTCAATGTATAGTTTAAATCAGGGGTGTCAAACATGCGGGGCCGCATCCGGCCCGCCAGGTGGTTTTAGTCAGCCCGCTGATGAATCTGAATTATTTAAAAAATGAATAAACGCTATTTTCTTAAAAATATGCAGTTCCTATGTTGTCCGCTATAGAGGTGCTGTGTTTTTGTCAGTTCCCATGTTGTCCTACTCAAACCGGCTGCCTCTAGGACCCAGGGGCGCTGTGTTTTATTATGGGAGACGTAGCAGATAGCAAGCGCAGGCTCTGCTCTTTTACCCTGTCTTCGTGTGTACAGCAAGTGTGCCTCCTGATGTGAAACAGTACGAAAACAAAATTTCAGGGTTGCTGAGGGAGTTTGAGAAACGATTTCAGGTCTTTAGAAGAATAATTACGCACACGTCTTAAAAGATGGGCCGAATGCACGAAGCCGCATGTCGGCACCACTACAAAGGCGAACTCAAGACAGAATTTGCAGTTTTTCTCTCACCACTCACCATCAGAGCTTCTGTTCTCACTAATGAACATTAATAAAACAGCTACGCTCAAAGCTCAATTTATGTGTTCACAATTGCTTCCTAGATGTGGAAAATGGATTTAAAATTCATTCATTTCTAAATTTTGATGGGTTTGATGCATTTTTAACATGCAGGAAAGTGTTTTAACAAAACTGTGTTTTTTGTTTTAATGTCCAGAGGACCAGACTTAGCTTTTTTAGATTTTTCTACCTGGATTATTGAGCATGCATCAGGGTATTTAACAAAACAGTTGACTAAATGTTTTAAAACGTGCAATCACTGATCAGTTTTTTAATGTGTAATGCACTTAAATGTTAAACTGAGTAAAAGTGTAAAAGGACAATTAATTTAATGCAAATATTTTTATAATTTATTTATTCTTTGCACTAATACAAAGAAAAAAAAGTGGACTTTTGGAATGAGTATACTGGTCTGGCCCCCTTGAGATCAGATTAAGCTGTATGCGGCCCCCAGATAAAAATGAGTTTGACACCCCTGGTTTAAATCTGTATCCGTTAATATCAAAACCAACAAGAATTACAACTCATAGTGCTACGATAATTGACAACATTTTCACAAATATAACAAATGGGGATGTGACAGGTGGTATCTTAACAACTGATTTAAGTGATCATTTACCAGTTTTCACTATCTACAGAAATGATCAAAACATTACAAAAGAAGTTACAATTAAGAAAAAAATAATAAACACATCAAAAAAAGCTATGGATCAATTAAAAGATGATTTACAGAAGCAAAACTGGAAGGACGTGTATATTGATGATGTTAACAGATCATATGATGAATTTATGAATATTTTAGAAGCTCTGTATGAAAAGAATTGTGTGCAAAGAAATCGTAGAAAAAGAAATATTGTCGACCAACCTTGGATGACTAAAGGGTTGAGAAATGCTTGTAAAAAAAATTACTTGTATTCATGTTTCTTAAAAACGAGAACACAACAAGCTGAAGAAAAATATAAAAAATATAAAAATAAATTGGTAATGATTATAAGAAAATGCAAGAAAGAATACTATAGTGATTTATTAAACAAGAGTAATGGTGACACTAAAACAACATGGCGAGTTATAAATGATGTTCTAAAAAGTCATAAAGCGAAAACGAACATTGCAAAATATTTTGTGAAAGATGACAAAGAAATACATGATGAGAATGATATCGTAAATGAATTTAATCAATATTTTGTAAATATTGGATCAAGCCTTGCAGCTAAAATACCAAAAGTAGATAATAATGTGTGTCATTCAATTAAAAGCTGCACAAACAGTATTTTTCTTAATGGAACTAACAAAGAGGAAATTATGAAAATGGTAAAAAATCTCTCAGACAAGAGATCAAAAGACTGGGTGGACATGGATATGATGTTCGTAAAAGAAATAATGAGTTATGTTATTGAACCGTTTACATATATATGCAATTTATCTTTTTCAACAGGAATATTTCCAGATAACATGAAAGTAGCAAAGGTAATTCCTCTTTTTAAAAATGGTGATAAATGTGTATTCAATAATTATAGGCCAATATCCTTGTTACCACAGTTCTCAAAAATTCTAGAAAAACTATTTGCGACCAGATTGGATCAATTTATTGATAAACAAAATATTTTAAGTAGCAGACAGTATGGGTTTAGAGGAAAAAACTCTACATCAATGGCTCTCATGGAAAGAGAGCTGTAAGAGTAATCACCAGAAAACATTTCAGTCACCCATCAAACACCTTGTTTCTTCAGCTAAATTTATTGAAATTCCAGGAATTGGTAGAATATAGTATTTTATCAGTTATGTATAGGGCTCATAATAACACATTACCTTTAAATATCCAAAGAAATTTTATAAAAAGACAAAGTTATTACAATCTCAAAGGGACAGAGATATTCATCAAACCACAATTCAGAACCAGCTTAAAGGGACGGTCTACCTCAATTCAGGGAGTTCGATTGTGGAATGCTCTGGAGAGTGATGTTAAAAATGCAAAATCAATGTATACATTTAAGAAAAAGGTCAAAAAGGACTTGCTCAAAAACTATATATGATGTAACTTAGTGTGTTTGTGTATTACACTTATGTTGACTGATGATGTAGCTTAGTGTGTTTGTGTATTACAGTTAGAAAAATTAAGTAGAGTTATTCATTTTGTGATGTAGTTTGTGTATTACAGTTAGAAAAATTAAGTAGAATTATTCATTTTGTGATGTAGTTTGTGTATTACAGTTAGAAAAATTAAATAGAATTATTCATTTTGTGATGTAGTTTGTGTATTACAGTTAGAAAAATTAAGTAGAATTATTCATTTTCTGATGTAGTTTGTGTATTACAGTTAGAATGATGTAGTTTGTGTATTACAGTTAGAAAAATTAAGTAGAATTATTCATTTTGTGATGTAGTTTGTGTATTACAGTTAGAAAAATTAAGTAGAATTATTCATTTTGTGATGTAGTTTGAAGGTTATCATTGGTTGAACAAACTGTGAAATAAGGGGCAGATATAATAAGATTTCATCTTCTTTCTGCTCCCTTCATTTTATCCTACTTGTATTCTTGTATCTGATGAAACTGTAATAATAATAATAATAATGAATTCAATTTATAACGCACTTTTCATTAATGAAAATCTCAAAGTGCTACAAGGAGCAACAGAATTAAATGTCAATAAAACAAATAATAAAACAATTAAAATCAATAACAATATCAGCTAAGATCAAAAGTAGAATCATGAGGAGGTAGAGTATGCTTGGTCGAAAAGAAAGGTCTTCAAGTCGCTCTTAAAGTCAACCACAGACTGTGGGGCTCTTAGACAGTCAGGAAGAGAGTTCCACAGGCGGGGGGCAGCCACACTGAAAGCCCGGTCTCCCATGGTCCTTAATTTGGTTCTCGGAATGTGAAGGAGATTGCTGTTCTGTGACCGCAGCGAACGGGTGGATGAGTATGGAATAAGAATATCCTTCAGATAATCTGGTGAAGTTCCGTGTAAGCATTGATGTGTAATGAGAGCAGTTTTGTACTGAATTCTGTAGGCGACAGGAAGCCAATGAAGGTTATGGAGAATGGGCGTAATATGTTCAAATTTACGAACTCTCAACAAGATCCTTGCTGCACTGTTTTGAATATATTGAAGTTTCTGAAGGTTTTTGCCAGGGATTCCAATAAACAGGGAGTTGCAGTAGTCGAGCCTGGAGGAGACAAAAGCATGGACGAGCTTCTCAGCATCGGAAAAAGTTAGGGATGGGCGAAGTCTGGAGATGTTTCGAAGATGGAAGAAGCAAGTTTTAAACAGAATGCTTAATGTGATTTTCAAATGTAAGATTGGAGTCCATTTTTATTCCAAGATTAGTAACAGAGGTGGAGAGGGGGATGTCTTGTCCAGAAAAGGAAAGTGTTGTTATAGGAGATGTTTGTACCTGGTGAGGGGTGCCAATCAGTATGGCCTCAGTCTTGGAGCAGTTTAATTGAAGAAAGTTCTGATTCATCCATGCCCTAATTGCCTCCAGGCAGGCAGAGAGGGCAGTGAGTGAAGATGGAGATGACAAGGTGGAAGATGAGGATGCTCCAGTCCTGATGTAAAGCTGTGTATCGTCGGCATAACAGTGAAAAGAAATGTTGAACTGATTAATAATTTGACCTAAAGGCAGCATGTAAAGGGAAAACAGCAGGGGCCCCAGAACTGACCCCTGAGGGACACCACAGGAGACACAAACTGTCTGGGACGTGGCGTTGCCAAGACTAACACATTCCAGCCTATTGGAGAGGAAAGATTTGAACCAGTCCAGGACTGTGTCGCAGAGACCGACCTCCACATGAAGACGGTGGAGGAGGATACTATGGTCCACAGTGTCGAAGGCTGCAGTGAGGTCAAGGAGGACAAGGATGGAGGGAGAGCCAGTGTCAGCAGCCAAGAGGACATCATTGGTAACCCTCAGCAATGCAGTCTCTGTACTGTGAGCTGCCCTGAATCCAGACTGGAACTTCTCATACAGAGAGTGTTGTTGTAGGTGATCCTGCAGCTGAGCAGCAACAGCTTTTTCCAGCACTTTAGACAGAAAAGGGAGGTGTGAAATTGGGCGGTAATTAGAAAAAATGTTGGGATCCAAATTAGATTTTTTCAGAAGAGGCCTAATGATGGCGGTTTTTAGAGGCAGTGGAACATGACCAGATTGTAGAGACTGATTTATTATTTGAGTGATAAGTGGGCCTATTGCAGAATGATTGGTTTTTATGAGAGACGAGGGGAAAGGATCCAGGGCACAGGATGAAGGCTTCATTTTCTTGATGATGGCCTCCACCTCACTCTGAACAACTTCGTCAAAGCTGTTTAGGGTCCCAGAATGCAGACGGGTGGGTGGCACACTGAGAACGGGGAGGTTGTGGAGCTGAGATCTGATAGTGTCAACTTTGGTTTTAAAAGATGAAAGAAACAGGTCACATTTTTGAGCAGAGTCCTCAAGAGTTTGCTTAATGGGATTAAGCAGACGAGTGATTGTGGAGAAGAGCTGTTTAGAGTTTCCAGGGCAGGTGTTGATGATGTTAGAATAATATTTGGAGCGTGCTTCTTTAAGAGAATAGGCGTATGCTTTCTGATGTTCTTTATATGCCTGCTTATGCACAGACAGACCAGATGATTTTACACGTCTTTCAATAGCACGGCCAGTTGCCTTCATCTTGCGCAGCTCATCAGTGTACCAAGGGGCTGAACGGGAGAAAGACACCAGTCTTGTCTTCAAGGGGGCGTGTAGGTCCAGGAGCTCCCGAAGAGATTGGTTGTAGTAATCCACAGAGTCATCTGCAGAAGAATGATTGACAGCGGTCAGGGTGTGAAGATCGGCAGACAGAACATCAAGGGAAATGTTTTTAAGGTCACGGAACTGGATGGGTCGTTTTGGGTTTGAAGCAGGCGAAGATGAAGGCACTTCCAGGGAGATGACCCTGTGATCTGAGACACCCAGGTCATATACAGATAAGTTATTGATGAGTACAGTGTCTGTAATCACCAAATCCAGAGTATGCCCCCTGCTGTGCGTAGGGGCGTCAACATGTTGAGTGAGATTAAGAGAGTCCAGAAGAGACTTAAAATCTGTTGCCAGAGGTGAAGAAGAATTGTCCACGTGGATATTTAAGTCGCCAAGAAAAATAGTCTTCACAGGGGAGGTGCAGAAAAAAGTGAGGAGGTCATGCATCTCTGAGTTAAATGAAACATGCGGTTTGGGAGGTCTATAAATTAATATAACATTCATCAGGAGTGGGGCTTTGAAGCTGAAAGCCAGACATTCAAAAGAGGAAAAGTCCTGAGAAGACAGATGAGACAGTTTTAAATTACTGCGGTAGATTACAGCCAGACCACCACCGCGGCCAGTGCTGCGGGCTCTCTGCAGATAACTGTATCCAGAGGGACACGCCTCATTCAGAGAACTGAACACATTTGGTTGGTGCCACGTCTCTGTAAGACACATGAGGTCCAAGTTCTTCTCCAGAATGTGATCATGAATTAAACATGACTTGTTGGAAAGAGACTGCACATTGAAAAGTTCTAATTTAATACCAGTTGGAATAGGAGCTTTTTGAACCGGTTTAAACTGTCTTGTATTGTTCTTTTAAAATGAATGAATAAACATCAAATCAAATCAAATGAAAAGAAAAAAATATATAAGGTGTAAAATGAAAGGTAGCAGATGAAGAAAATATCTTATTAAATCTGCTCCTTATCTATCTAATACAAACTAATTGCTCTCTAATAACAAAATAAGTGAATAACTCAGTTAATCATCAATTATATGGATTACTCAAATACATTCAATTATATTTGTTTAACAATTCAACTTTGATAATTTTCTTAAAGACAGGAATTGATTTAGCTTCCTTAAATACTGACTTTAAATTATTCCACAAACTAACGCCTTGTATTACGGTAGTTCTTCCCTTCAAACTTGTTCTGAACTGTGGTTTAACAAACACATCTTTACCCTTAAGATTGTAGCAGCTTGTTCTTTTCACAAAAAACCTTTGGATATTTGACGGTAGTATATTATTATGAGCTCTATACATAAGTAACAAAATGTTATAATCGACCAAATCATAGAATTTCAATAGCTTCGTTTGAAAAAATAATACACCAGAAGGGTGACAATAATGTTTTCTTGATATAATTCTCACAATATTTTTTTGCAAAATAAAAATAGGCATTGTGTTGCTATTACATGCTTTTCCCCATACACTTACACAATAAATCAAATGTGGCACAATCAATGAATTATATAACAGATACAAAGCTTTATCATTTAGTAGATATCGAACTCTGTAAAATACTGCAATTGATTTAGATATTTTTGTTTTGACTAAATTTATATGTTGTTTCCATGATATATTATCATCAATAATAACACCCAAGAATTTTACCTCATTGACTCTGCGTATTTCTGAGTCATCGATAAAAAATGGAATGTCAATTGATTTATTTTTATTGCTAAATATCATGTAGTATGTTTTATCCAACTTTAATGATAATTTGTTGAGTCTAAACCAGTTTTGGATTTTTACAAACTCCAGTATTAATAAATCCATTAATTGTGCAATAGTATTTCCAGAACAATAAAAAGTTGTGTCGTCTGCGAACAAAACGCATTTGATGACCCCAGACACTTTAACCAGATCGTTAATATATAAAATGAAAAGTTTCGGACCGAGTATTGATCCCTGTGGAACTCCACATGTAACAGTACAGTAATTTGATTTCACCTCATCCAACTGTACATATTGTTTCCTATTTTCTAAGTAACTATACAGTATAGCCATTGTAAGGCTAATCCTCTTATTTTGTATTTTTGTAATTTATTAAGGAGAATAACGGTATAATGGGCTTTTTTTAAATCAACAAAAACACTTACTCCTGACTGCCTAAAAGCTCCACAGTCACTGGTTGACTTTAAGAGCGGCTTGAAGACCTTTCTTTTTAACCAAGCATACTCTGCCTCCTCATGCTTCTATCTTTGATCTTAGTTGATACTGTTTTTGATTTTATTTGTTTTATTACTTGTTTTATTGACATTTAATTATGTTGCACTTTTTAGCACTTTGAGATTTTCATTAATGAAACTTCGAATGGGACAGACATGGACATTATATGGGACCCATGTGGTTTTAGTATAATGGCCCCAGCATGGGAAGCCCTTATGGGCTAACTGTATTTAACCCAAGTGGGCTAAATGTGGGATGACCTTACATGGCTTCAACCTGGGCATGTATATTTAGGCCCCAGTTCATTTTTATGTGGGCTAACTGGGAATGAGACAGAAAAGGGCAATATTATATGGTACCCATGTGGTTTTAGTATAATGGGCCCTGCATGGGAAGCCCATGTGGGCAGACTGTATTTACCCCAAGTGGTATAAGAGTGGGCTGACCTTACATGGGTTGAACCTGGGCATGAATGTAGAAGTCCCAGTTCGTGTTTATGTGGGATAAGTGCGAATGGGACAGAAATGGACATTATTATATGGGACCCATGTGGTTTTAGTATAATGGGCCCAGGATGGGAAGTCCTTATGGGCTAACATGACAGATGAAGATCTTTCTATTATTCACTTGAACTGTAGAAGTTTAAATGCAAATATAGATAACATGCTAAACCATTTCCAAAACATAAAAAACACTTTTAAAATAATAGCACTATCTGAGACATGGCTTAATGACGAAAATATAAATACCATACATATTGAAGGATATAATTTTCATTATATGAACAGAAAAAATAAAAAAGGAGGAGGAGTGGCTTTATTAATAAATAAGGATATAAGATGTAAGTTCATTAAAGAAATGTCAATGGTCGTTGATAATATGATGGAAATGATCACAGTGGAAATAATAAACAAAAATGGAAAAAATATAATAATAAGTTGTGTTTATCGATCACCATGTTCAAAGATAGAGACATTTACTGATAAAATATTAGAGTTATTAATTAAAAGCAGAAATAAAAAAGTTTTCTTATGTGGAGATTTCAATATTGATTTAAACATGACAGATTCGAATAATATTAGTATATTTATGAACTCAATGACTAGTTTAAATTTATATCCATTAATATCAAATCCGACAAGAATAACATCTCAAAGTGCTACATTAATTGACAATATATTTACTAACATAACAGATGGCGAGGTGATAAGTGGTATAATGATGATGGATATCAGTGATCATTTACCTATCTTCTCAATTTATAAAAGTGATGAAAGCATACCAAATAAAACAAAAAAAATAAATACGATAATAAACACATCAAAAAAGCATTGGATAAATTCAAAGAAGATTTAGACGTACAAAAATGGGATGAAGTATATGTTGATGATGTAAACAAATCTTATGACGAATTTATGAGGATCCTTGAAGTTTTATTCAAAAAACATTGTGTTCAAAAAATATACACAAAGGATAAAAAAGTTGATCATCCTTAGATGACAAGTGGATTGAAGAACGCATGTAGGAAAAAGAATCATCTTTATACATGTTTCTTGAAATCCAGAACATCAGATGCTGAAGAAAAATACAAAAAGTACAAAAATAAATTGGTAGGGATTACACCAACTGTTGCACCTCCAGCCATGACTCCGTAAAACTTATTAAGTTTGCGGACGACACCACCCTCATCGGGCTCATCTCGGATGATGATGAGTCTGCGTACAGGAGAGAGGTGGGCCGGCTGGTGACCTGGTGCAGCAACAACAACCTGGAGCTCAACGCCCAGAAGACAGTGGAGATGATTGTGGACTTCAGGAAAGACAGAGCCCCTCTGCCCCCCATCACCTTTAACAACACCCCCATCATCATTGGGGACTGCTACCGGTTCCTCGGCACCACCATCACCCAGGACCTCAAGTGGGAGCCAACCATCAGCTCCCTCATCAAAAAGGCTCAGCAGAGGATGTACTTCCTGCGACAGCTGAGGAAGGCCAAGCTGCCGGCCAAGCTGATGGTGCAGTTCTACACGGCCATCATCGAGTCCATTCTCAGCGCGTCCATCACAGTGTGGTACGCAGGGGCCACTGTCAGGGACAGACACAGGCTGTGTCTCAATTCAGGGGCTGCGTCCTCATGAGTGCGCATTTGTCGGCCGCATACGTCATTGCCCCGCGCGGAGGACTGTCCCAATTCGAAGACTCCTCCTCATGCGGCCGAGGAATGCGGCCTACTTCCTGTCGAAATCAAAGGAAAAAAAAAAGGAGTTTCACAAACTCCTTCCTTTTAATCTCAGTCCTCATTTTTTTATCCAATAAAAAACAAACGTAAAATAAGTTTTTAACCGTACCGAGTGAGATTCGAACCAGCTTCGAGAAAAGTATCTCTGCACCAATCGCAGGTTGATTTACCAACTGTGCTACTGGTCAACTTGCATTTCATAGGTCCACTCTGGGTTTTAACAGATCGCCCCTTATAAGCTGATTTGTAATCAGTTCTTAACAAACAGTAAACTCAGAAACACTAATATATATACATGTATTCAGCTAACTAATATATTTTAGCGGCGTCCCTTCTCTTTCCACACACACAAAGCGCGCACACAAGAACTTCCCACCCACTTCAAGAGAACGCCCCACCCACTTCAATGCCGGCTCTCCGGAAGGCTAGACCGTCCCATTTCAGCAGTTTCGCTCAGCCCACCCGGTCTTGTGAGTGCGTGGCCTACTCGGCCCAGCTAGGCTGGGTCCTCATGAGGACGCAGCCCCTGAATTGAGACACAGCCACAGACTGCAGCGCATTGTGCGCTCTGCTGAGAAGGTAATCGGCTGTAGTCTCCCATCTCTCCATGACCTGTACGTCTCCAGGACTGTGAGGCGAGCAGGTCGGATCACAGCTGACCCTTCTCACCCTGCATACGGTCTGTTCGAACCACTCCCCTCAGGCAGGAGGCTTCGGTCAATTGGGACCAGAACCTCCCGCCATAAAAACAGTTTCTTCCCCTCTGCTGTCAGACTCTTGAACACTCATAACCATGCTACCTCATAACTTGCCTTGGTCGCTGTATTTTGTATTTGTTCTTTGTATTTTGATTGGGAATCACTGTATCACTGTATTTTGATTGCACCACTCTAATTGCGCTGTTTCTTAGTAGTTTTTGTTCACTGAATATTGTATTGATTGTATTGATGTTTTATGGTTTATGTTTTTTGTGTCTTATGTTTTTATATTTTATGCACCGTTATGCCGAAGCAAATTCCTAGTCTGTGAATCCTGTTAATTGACAATGGCGATAATAAACTGAATCTGAATCTGAATCTGTACGAACTGAACCGCACGATGGGAGCGGCGGTAGACCACCGCGGACCTGCGGTGCGCTTTGGAACTCGTTTACAGCCACCCAGCCTCAATCAGGGCACAGATGGGGGTTCGTAGTTCGGAACCTCATATGATTCGGCGATTTTGGACCTGAACAGCACCTGGACTTGGAAGGCTGCAGTCAAAAAGAACACTGTGGCCTGGATTGAAGATAAACAAGAACTATCTAATCTAGTTTCTGCACGACCTTGAAAAAGAAGAAGGCTGTCTGCTGGAAACTATTCTCCTGGAGTGAAGCTGAGAGACCTTGCTGACCCCCCCCCCCCCCCCCCAGAGATCTCTGTGGGTGCGCTCGGAGGCGCCGAGCTGAGACAACTGCTGAACTGTGCTATCTGAATGTTGCTCACAGACTCTTTGATCTCCTTGCATGTCGTCAAAACTGCAACAATGTCTTGTCTGGTTGTGCTTATTGCTGATAGAGTTTTTGGGACTTTATCATAGAGTGTCTTAAGGCAATCTTTGATAGATTCTTTTTTTGAATATCACAAATGATACCTATTGTGTTTTCCTTTTTCCTTATCTTATTGTGGTGGCGCGGTTCCAGACTGCTGCGACTTTCCGTGCGTACGTCCCTCTTCGGATGGTGCGTGCGCCAATTGCAGAACTTTGTACCCTGGTGCAATAAATTGCCAATAAAGATATTCATTCATTCATTCAAAAGTGTCCAGCATTAAAGTGACTGCTGTCTCTGTCACACTTTAACTTCTTAATAATCTTGTAAAACTTTCAACTCATTTATTATTGTTGCTTGAATATTAATTGGACCCTCACATTTAGAGCGTCCACCCTCAGTCCTACATTCTTGACTTTCCTCTTCTTCCTCTGTCTCCTGACACATTTCCCTCCTCGTGATCTTCCACTAACAGCAGTACAAGTTCTACCAGCACCCTGTTTGTCAACAGCACGGTGGTGGTCGTTGTTAACCCGGGCCTGGACAAAACTGTTTTCTGTCGGATGCCCTTCCTGACACAACCCTCGCCATTTACCCGGGCTTTGGACCAGAACCAGGGATACACTAGCTTGTGTTCCCTAGTGGCTGGTTCTGACTTAAAACAAATAAAAATATAAAATCAGAGATATTTTTTGATGTCATATTTTTGTTGTTAGCAGCTGGAGTTAAACACAATGAAAAAAGGTTAGATAAGTCATCTATGCTGCAGTTTGAACATGTTTGTATTTATTTGTTCATGCCTGAGTTTTTGTTGGTCTTTTTAAGATAACAACTGTTGTTTCAATGTAAAAACTGTTCATTCTGTGTTCTCGTGTCCTCTGTCACATATTTAGATCTCACTGTGACTCATCTGTTTGTTACATTCTTCATTTTCTCTCTTCTTCATTTCTCAAATCCTTTTTAAAAGATTCTCTAAGTCTGGTCCTCTGGACGTTCAAAAAATAAAACAAAACAAAGCAAAAAAAAATGTAGAAACGTTTCGTCTTTCGTCCGAAAGACTTCCTCAGTCTGAGTTGCTGTGTTCAGCTCAGTCTTATAAATAGCACCCTCTCACAGTGTTACACAACCAGTTGGCTGATGACAGCCTGAAACCAGCTGCTCACATGATCAAGGAGGGCCATCCTTGATCATGTGAGCAGCTGGTTTCAGGCTGTCATCAGCCAACTGGTTGTGTAACACTGTGAGAGGGTGCTATTTATAAGACTGAGCTGAACACAGCAACTCAGACTGAGGAAGTCTTTCGGACAAAAGACGAAACGTTTCTACATTTTTTTTTGCTTTGTTTTGTTTTATTTTTTGAATGTCCAGAGGACCAGACTTAGCTTTTTTAGATTTTTTCTACCTGGATTATTGAGCATGCATCAGATTATTAAAATGATCTCAGTGTCATTTTTTGCTTCAGGCCTTGGTTTGACAGTTGGGTCTTGGTCCTAAAAAGATGTTTTGATGTTCACATTTTACTACGTATAGTCTTTAGACCTGACATTTCTTCTTCTGTTCTACTATTCTTCACTTTACTTTGACAAATAAAAAATAAACACTGCAAAATATCACATCATACTGATGCTGATCTGTTTTCTTGTTGCTGTATTCATCTGTGACCATCTGCTCATGCAGACTCATGTTCGTGCTGCTGTTTATTCCCACTATATTAGGCTTAGTGTATTACTAGTTGATGCTTTTCTTAGTTAGTTCTAGATGTTATTACTGTTTTTCTCTTTCATTTGTTGTTGGATGTAACTGGGACCTCGTGTACATAATCTCGTTTTCATCTCATGTACCACATGCGGTGCAAATGACAATAAAGACTCTTTGACTCTGACTCTGACTCTCTGACTCTCTGACTCTCTCTGACTCTGACAATAATATACAGTAATGTGCTGTCATGCTGGACAAATAATGACAAATAATAATTCCTCAAAGTACAAGAAGTGAAGCTGAATAAAAAAAATCAACCCAGTGTAAAAACCTTCAGGAAGTCTGGAGAACTATTGATGAAGACCATTTTAGAAGATGACAGGAAAGTCTGGCTGCTCACACTTCAACTTGTTTCCATATTAGTCTGTACATATAAACAGTTTGTTCTCTAAGCTGCATGCAAATAAAAAGTGTGTGTGTTGTGTCAAAGCTCATAGTGTGTGTCGACGATGACTCTCAGCTACAACCACAACAAACATTTTTCAAGCAGTCTGGCTGCAGGTTCTTTCCAGCTGTTTGACCTTTGAGTCCATTTTTTTTCTTTCAACCTTTAT